>JAUPMG010019142.1:0-15247 GCA_031762675.1 Pachysandra terminalis | reverse complement strand
ACAAGATTAAAATCTATTTAATCACTGGGTTGGTCGTCCAAATCATTAAACATAAGTCTAAGTGATTGCTGAAGCTGGAGTTGAAGCTAAGGAAAAACAGTTCAGACTTAAACAGGGTAGAAGAAGAAGATCCGATGAGCTAGAGCACTGTAAGTAATTCAATTAATATTTATTTTGGATTTGGATTTGGATTTAGGTGTCTAGGTCATATTCAATGAATTTGACATAGCACAACCTTAAATCATTGTTTATATACTTTTTACATAAGAGCTGAAACTGGAAAACTATATAGACCTGATCGACTGAGTCCTGGACCATTGTAAATATTTTGAGGTGATTCCGATGAGTATTGACCAAGTTAAGACCAAACTACCGAATGTATGTCAAATCTGGAAAACCCAGAAAACCCAATCCGGCAGACTAATGGCGTGCCGATTAGCTTGCCGGAATTGCCCCTTGAACCCTTAGATTAAACACTGTTTAAGCTACCGGTGTACCGGATAGCCTACCGGAAGCCTATGTGTTGATTTTTGGTACTGTTTAAGCTACCGGTTGGCAACCTGTGTGTCGGTTAGCCTACCGGTGGCTACACTTGCTAAATGTTAAGATTTTTGGTCCCTGCCTAACTTGCCGGTGGCCAACCGGTGTGCCGGTAGGATAAATCTCTGCATGTTTATTGTTTCAGCCCATGTTTGTTGATTTGATGTGTTTTATGTTATGTATTAAATTCCTGAATACTTTTCATTAGTTTTATATTGATTATATTGATTTTACGATATGAATTGATGGTTAACTTAATTGATTTATAATTATACATGCTTGATCATATATTGTGCATAATTTACCTTGATTGATTATCATGAAGCATATACCATGTTTTAAACCCTCATATTGATAAATTAGACTTATTTCACTATTGTACACATATTTGTATATTTAGTTAATGTGCACAATCAATACACATGCACAGCGTAGCCTGATTGCATTATTGACCATATTGCTGGTGATATGCTTGACTTTACCTTTAAAACTTCACATCAGTTGAAGATTCTAATCTAATTGAGGGTTATTGTGATTTAAACATCATGATATGGTGAGGAAGTCCCGGATGGACTGATTTACAAGTGTTGAGGGACTGTTCATCCCAATATACCAATTTATTCATGGTGAGGGTGATAATCTCAATATTCTACATTGTTCTTATCATCTAGATAGCGTATTTTTATACGTAACTAATACCGAGTGAAATTATGGTGGCATTCGCCTTATGTAGTACTCACTGAGGTTAGTTCTATTTATGTGACACCTTGGATTTTTTCCATTGTCCTGACCGCAAATAAGTGGGGGAATTGTGCCCTCTTGGTCGAAGCCCCTTAAAACCATGATGCGTAGATGGAATGTCTTAGTAAGAGTGGTTGTGTATGTGGGGGACGGTTCGAGAAGACGTCTTGCTCAGTAATTGATTGGTATAGTATGAGACTTACATAATTCGAATTATAAACAGCATGCATAATTGAACATCATATGTTTTTGCATGGGTCACACTTAGTGATCTCCCTTTTATTATTGCATGAGCATGTATTGCATTCATTAATAACTGAACCTGCATTCATATTGCATTGCATTACATTGCATAACATATTTATTATATTACATTGCATATCATATTTATTATTATTACATTGCATATCATATTTATCATATTACATATATTCTGTTTTAGACTACGGATTATCATTGGAGAGTGGCTTTGACCCTATTCCAATCTAAAATACTATTTAATTGATTTATTTACTGAGCTAAGTGTAGCTGACGCCTTTGCGCAACCATTTCAGGATCTTTAGTTAGTAGACTGCAGGACCATGGAGATCAAGGTGGAGAACAAGTCAAAGATGAAGATAATAGATATATTTATGATTTATTTGTTTAGTTTAGTAGAACGTGTAATAGGGATGATTTACTTGGATTTATGTAATAAGTTAGCTAATAGGGATTTGATTTAAAATATGTTATTTCTTTATTTATTTTGTGATTTATTGATTGTTTTGAATGTAATAAACTTACATTATTTTGATTAATTTCATTAAAAGTAATTTATAAAAATCTTATATGATATTTGTATGGTTTGGCTCTTATTACTTTCCACTCCCATAAGGATATGGGGTGAGAGTCGTGGTTTGAACCTAAGGGATTTCCAGGTGAGTTTCCTTTAAGTTTGGGTCTTAACAATGAGGAGAGTGAAGAGATGTTGCTATAAAAAAGAAAAAAAAAAGCAAAACAAGAAGAAGAAGAAGAAGAAGAAGAAAAAGAAGAAGATGATGATGAGAGAGAGGTTGAAGAGGGAAGGAAGAAGAAGGCAAAGGGGAGATGATGGCTGCGTTGCAGCCTCCGAGAGAAAGAGAAACCGAATCCCATTTTTTGTTCTTCTGCTTTCTTAAATAGAAAAAGAGATAGCGAGAGAGAATAGAAAGATCCCAAAAAATAATAAGGAGGGAGAGAATAAGGAAGAAGGGAGAGAGCAAGTGGGTGCTCTCTCCAAATTTTTTATTTTTATTTTATTTTTATTTATTTTTTAAAATCCCACTCTTCCCCCATTTTTAGAAGCATTTTTCCTTTTTATTTTGGAATAGCAAATCTCTTTTCTTTTTGTTATCTTTTTTCCTTTTTTATTTTGAGTTTTTTCCTTTGGGGTTTGTGATTTGCCTTGTGTTAACTTCTAAAAAAATTTCCAATTCTATTTCACATGATAAATCTTTCTCAAATATTCTCTTCATTATTTTATTTCAATTTCCCCCGAAAATATTCTTTTATTAATTTTTCAGCCCATTATTTTTTTCTGTCCTTTTTTGATAATTTAGAAATACCAAAAATAGCTCTTCGACTCCTGTACTTAGAATTTCACAAAATTATATTCGTTTTGAATGTGTTTTAGAGGGAAATTCAAATTTGTTGTCAGAAAGATGTTTTGACCTCTAGATTTAATTATTTGGCCCAATTGACCAGATTAGGGGTAAAACCGTCATTATTTATGAAGAATTTCAAATCAACCCAAGATTTTATTCATTGGAGAGAATTTTGGTTCAAGAATTCCAATTTGAGAATAAAAATGGATTTAGGGCTAAGTTGGATTAGGTGGGGCCTACGAGGGGTATTTTGGTCATTTCACATGACTTTTGGAATTTTCACAAACAATTGGCAATATGATTGGGGAAGAGTTTAGAGATGATTGGGGGATACAAAATGCTCAAGATCAAGCCACCAGAAGCTGCAAGGATCCAAAAGAACTGCAGCGTACAAATTCGGGTGTTTACAACTGACCCTCTTTGTCAGAATTGCGAGCGATGAATGACAAAGAAAAAAAGACATAAACCCAATTTACACAGCTCATGAAAAGATCTTATTAGAGTTGAATTGACCTTCACATATTGACCTTCTAAGGGATTAAAGTAAAAGAATCAATTGATCCGGAGCTAAGCCCCTGCCCAGACCATGAAAAGGGTAAATTCTCTATGACTTATTCTTTGCCTAGAGTTTAAAGGTATGGTGGCGAAGAATGTTTTGGGGAAGTTCAACATATGAAAGGTAAATTCGAATTCGAGAAATTTTCTTCTCACAAACTTAGAGATAGATGAAAACCATGACTTAATGAACCAAGTCTGATATTTATTTGGTTGCTTCAAAGGGTTGGACAAGTCCCAAACTCATTTGATTATTATCGCATTACTGCTTGAGACCAAGTCTATCTAAAAGATAAGAAGATCTAGAGGATACGGAAATGCTTTCGACTATGACTGACACTTGCAATTGATATCTCTGTTTTCCTTGCTCCAACTTCATTTTGTACTTCGTCCGCTTCTAGTTTCTTTTTGGAGGTATGGCTTGTACGATCTTGGTCCACACTTTATTGAGGATAAATTGATGACTTCTTTTCAGTATGTCCTACCAAAGTTATGGTCAACTCTTTGTCGCTCCATTGGACATTATGTGTTTGTATTCCATCCTCCTCTCATTCTACCACCTGCGATATCTTGAAAGATGGAGGAAAGCAAAAGTAGATACACATTTGAATAGGAAGTGAAAGTGTAGAGCAACGTTTTTTTGTTGCAAAAATTTTTGGAAATCAATATGATCAAGATAATTAAGGTAATGTTTATCAAATGAATAGTAAGGATAAAATACGACGGTCAGATATTGAAAAACTTCTTTCGTTGATCAAAGTCATTTAAGCTCATCTCTAATGATTACCAAAGTTGTTACAATCTTCTTGAGTTTGGGGGATATAAAAAAATGTCTAGCTTGGACGAATCAAAACTGTTAGAGAGGATAATGTACCAAACTGCTTGAAAACTTGGGATGTTAGTGATGAAAAAGTGAGTGACTCTGTTTGATTGATTCATTTGTTCCACTGAGGATGAATTGAGATGTGATCATCGTCTTACCACAAATACCTGACTTACTCCACTTAGGATTGATCACAAATGGTAAATGATTTTCTTCCTCTTTTTTTTTTACCATTTTGTTTCAAGTGTTTCTCATGAGTTTTGAAAATTTTAGATTCCACATCAATTTCACATTTTGATGATCATACAAACCTTCTCCATTTTCCTATACCATTTTATTCTCCATTGCTAGCTCTCTTGCCTGTAGTTCCTTTTGCATTGTCATTGTGCTGCCTAAAACCATACATTCTATCATCACTAATTAATACCAGGTTAAGACATGGCTTCCACTAGATATCATCTTGATCAAAGAGGTTTAAAAACTAGGACGAAATGTAGGCTAGGTTTAGGGTTTCAGAAAGGAAGATATAACACGCAAAAGAAATTTCTTGTTTGAATGGGTTGACTGGGTCTAGCTTGACTTGAGGGATTCTTTCATTTTTCCCAATGACCTTATATTAAAAATTGCTCCAGTTTGGGCAATTCCAATGTTTCTCATCCCACTTTAACTTGCTTGATATCTCATTTTATCTCAATTTTCATCATCATTTTTTTCTTTGGCCACTCTCATTTTCCCTTTGCTTTTCATTTTTCTTTGCCTTGCAATCAATTTCATTTTTTTTGAAGTACCCAACATTTGTTTCTCAAATCTATGAATTTCCTATTGTTCTCAAGAATTACCCTTGATTTCACTTCTAATCTTTGCCCAGTTTAGGGTAGCTAGTTCCGGTTCGGGTTAAAGAAAAGAAGCACAAGGTTTGACTAGGGATTTTAACATCTAAAGGTTCAAAAGAAAGATAGCCTTTAATCATTTCAAAGTAACATTTAGTTTAAGCAAAATATATTCTTCCCAAATTTGGTTTAATAAGTTCAGGATAAGTCTCTACATCTATATAAAGAATGTATGATCCTTTGGACAGTACCTTTTCGATGATATACAACCATTCCCGTGATGATCTAAATTTACATAGGATCATCCTGGTGTAATAAGATAGAATCATCACTTTGAAAAGTTCATGCTCCCCGCTTGTCACAAGCTCCAACCACATGACTCTGATACGGTTGTCCCCATAGTAGAACCTATCTTAAGTATACTCCATTGGTATGAATCAAATATAAAAAATGTACCAGTTGCAATCTTGATAACCTCCTTAGCTTTTGCTGAATTGACTTTCATCTGACATAATGATTAAGCAATAAAGTCTATATCCATCCTAAACACATTTTGATAAAACCAGATGGTGACCTTATATCATTCTCCTCTCGTATTTTCAAGAAAGCATAATTTTCGATTCTCACTTTTGTACGAGTCACTTTCAGTCCCTGAGTTCGTAGATTTCATTTTTTTCAATATTTGACTGTGTATTCTTATTCAAGATGCTTCACTAGAAAATGTATCTGAATTATCAAGAGCATAATGATGTGAAATAAAATACTGAAATTCTTTATTGAAACAAAATGCTATTAGAAAACTGAAAGCAAGAGTTTTTTTTTTTTTTTTTTATCTTTTTTTTGAAACAAAGTATCACTAGGAAATTTAAAACAACTTTTTTTGAACGTTCTTAAATTTCTTTTCCCAAGATCGAAGGTTCATTAAAATGTTGAACCTTGGAAAAAGTGGATACAACTAATAGCATTAAAATGCTAACCTACCATCTCTCTTATGTTAGGGTTTCCATATCTGCTTGAGACAACACTTCCTCCATGACTATATCCGAGAATAAGGAAATATCATCCATGCAAATGACAAAAAAAATGGGCCCCCAGACTGTGGGGAGGACATGATATTATCTTTTTGATGCTATATTCAGGCATGAAATATTTTCAAACAGATAAAAAGTGAAAATGCACCTTGAAACTTGTAACTTCAGAGAATCTCTAAAAGAATGATGATGATAATGATATATGCATGCATGTCTAATGCATGATGATGCAATCAATTGTAGATGCAATGATGTATGAATGCTTAAAGTGATGTGATAAGATGTTGATGATGGCATGAATGTTTTCTCTCGAGATGAATGAGCTACATTTCAAGAGAAACATGGAATGGGTGATCCTCCCGGTATCTCAGGAGAATATAATCCAAGTAGTTCTCCCAGTAACTCAGGAGAACATACTTAGACGAAATGAACGACATTTCCAGTATCTCAGGCAAGCACATTGAAATGAAATGTGAATGATCCTCCCGGTACCTCAGGAAGACACCTCGAACAAAGAGGTGACAAGAAATCCTCCTGGTATCTCAAGAGAATATACATGAAGAAAAAGAATGACCTTCTTAGTATCTCAGGAAAGCACATTCAAATGAAACGTGGATGGTTCTCTTGGTATCTCAAGAAAACACATCCAACAAAGGGATACAAGCAAATCTCTTGGTATCTCAGGAGGACATGCTTGGAGAAAAACAATGGTCTTCCCGGTATCTTAGGAAAGCGAATTCGACTGAAATGTGGATGGTCCTCCTGGTATCTCAGGAAGACATATCCAACAAAGGGATAACAAGTAATCCTCTCAGTATCTTAGGAGAATATGCTTGAAGGAAAAGAATGACCTTCCCAGTATCTCAAGAAAGAACATCTAAATGCAATGTGGATGGTTCTTCTGGTATCTCAGGAAATCACATCCTACAAAGGGATACAAAAAATTCTCCTGGTATCTAAGGATAACATAGTTGGAGAAAAAGAATGGTCTTTCCAGTATCTCAGGAAAGCACATTCGACTAAAATGTGGATGGTCCTCCCAGTATCTCAAGTAAAACACATCCAACAAGAGATGTAAGTAATCCACCTGGTATATCAAGAGAACATACTTGAAGAAAAATAATATCCTTCCTGGTATCTCAGGAAAGCACATTCGAATGAAACGTGGATGGTCCTCTCGGTATCTCAAGAAATTACGTCTAACAAGGGATTCAAATAATCCTCTCGGTATCTCAGGATAACATACTTGGAGAAAAGAATGACCATCCTAATATCTCAGGAAAGTATATTCGACTTAAATGTGGATGGTCCTCTCGGTACCTCAGGAAAACACACCCAAAAAAGGGATGCAAGTAATTCATCCGGTATCTCAGGAGAACATACTTGGGGAAAGGGAATGGCCGTCCCGGTATCTCAAGAAAGCATATTCGACTAAAATGTGGAGGGCCCTCCCGATATCTCAGGAAGGCACATCCAAATGGTGTATGAATAGTGTGAGTGATGAGTGATGTGATTTTAGCAGTGTGAATGGTCCTCCCAGCCAAATCTCAGGAGAACACACTCAGATGACATGATGCAAGATGATTACCTCGAGGTGATGTGAATGTTGTGATGAATGAAATGTATGAATGGGTTTCTCGAGGTGATGAAGCTATATCTCGGAAGACTATGCATGTGTGCTTGTGATGTGAAAATTGGATGTCATTATAAAGATACTCTAATTTTTTTTTTTTGAACTGATTGATTTTGAATTTTCCTTCATCTTTCTTTTGGTTAAAATCATTGGAGTTTCAAGGTGCACGTCCTATGAATCACTTCGAGAATCACATAAAAGAATCCTTCATTGAAATTTTGAATTTATAAAGTATTATTTCAAAACATTCTAAAAAATTCTTAAAAACCCACATTCTCAGTATTTGTTTCCTTGGATAAAAACTCATTTCACCTAAAATCAAAAGGAAAATACTTTGAAATCATGCCATAGATGAATTGAATGTTTGATGCTGATGTTATGATCTCGAGTGCATATGGCCTGTTGGGCCTAGGCTCACACAGGGCTCAAAACTTTGAGCCTCGCATAGGTTTGGGTCAAACTTTCCCTTATTGATGAAATCTATGTGAACGGGGTGTACTAAATGATGTGTATGCAAAATGCGCATATTGAGATAATACATAATCATTACATGTATAAGCCTTAATGGATACTTTGGATGTTTTTCATGAAAGGGTCAACCTAATGAATTATCCGATCTCAGCCCCTGCTAAGTCTTGAACATGATTGTGCCGAAACACTTGGACCTTGTATGGGTCTAAATCGTGTTGGCTTTGTCCATGTCGATGACTATGTATATGCTCGTATGAATGAAGGTATGAAAGAGTTAAATGATATATAACATTATCAATGAATGAAATCCAAACTTACATTACATGTGTCGACCCATGCCTTACCTTGAGCATCTGAATTTTCACTTTGGATCAATGACATCCATGTATGGGCTTATGTCATGTTGGATTTCATACATAAATACGGTTAACCATCAAGCACCCCTAGATATATGATATTTAATGAAGCATGATGTGTAATATGACAATGATGGATGACATACAATGTGATATGCCTATGTAGATGAAAATGCATGGATATATGTATAGAATCATGAAGCATAAAAGGACTGCAATGAACCATCCTGATTGATTAATGAAGTTTGTCATGTTGAAATAACTTCACGAGTCACGTGACCTAAGCTCACATAAGCCCTTAAATGTGTTTAATTACATTACATGTGCCTTGTATGGGCTTAGATCTTATTGGGCCTCAATCACATCCCAATCATATGCCTTGAAGGAAAGAAAATGGTACACAACCATTGAAAAATATAACCCTAGGTGCATGCATGACTCTTAAATGTCTTACCTTTTTGAATGAGTTCAACAAAAGTCATGTATGGGCTTAGACCCTTCAGTTTCCATGTATGATTATGGTATGCAACTAATGAAAACTTCACATGTATGTTGATGTGATTGAGATATATCATGAAGGACAATGGTGCATGCATGTAAATGAGGAATGTATGCATGATGTACATCCCCATCATGGACCCATAGATTAAAAATGTATAAATCTGCAATCATAAGCCTATGGGTCTCATGGCCTTACCCATGTATGGCCTCTGTGTGTATCACAGTAAATCATCATTGGCTACATGTAAGGATATTCTATGAGTGGAGATGGTGGATGTATGTAAGTGATGGATGTCTGGATGATGTATGACATATGTATAATGTACAAACCTCTCATGCACATGTAAGTTCCCAATTTGGATAAAAGATCCATGTTCTATGTCCTTTACCCATATAGGATCCATTTAGATCTCACGTTACATTGGGTTCTCACATGTACATGCAAGAGAACGCATGCACGTCCTAGCATGTTGTCATGTGATGGTATGAACATGTGCATCTACACAAAGTGGATGTATGTATACATGCATGGATGGATCGCATGAGAATGATGTGTATCCTTTCATGTAATGAAAGCGCAACATATATCCATGGATCTTAATGAGGTTAGCAATTGAACATAGACACATGGATAGGACCTCGGTCTATATGAACTTCCCTTGGCCTACCTGCGACAAGTGGGCTCACATAGATCTTGGGTCTCTTGGCTTTTTTCATAAATGGATAACATGTAAGTGGTGCACATGAATGGATCCTAAATGGGTACACTCATGTGGGTATGACTGTAGACATAACAATAGACCAAATCAGAATGGACTGGACTTCTACCCATTAGTATACAGTAAACATTCAAACTAACAAACCATCCTGTATTATTACAAACTGAGTCACTTGGACCAATAAAAATTTACAAGGGTACCTTCATGGGCCAAATGGATATATAAATACAAAAGGGCCCTCATGAGCTTGAAAAGGAAACCCTAATCTAATGCTCCTTTCTTGTGCTCCATGGATCTTCATCTGGATCTGGATCTTCTTCTGAGTCCCTGGGCCCAAGTGGGTCCAAATAGCTAGTTCCTACAATGATTATGGGTGGGCACTCATCCTAGATTCAACATGAGTCATGATCCCAGGGGTATGGACTCTTTAGGTATCAATTGGGTCTTGGGTCATGGACCTAGACCATACGAGTAAATTAGGGGTAATTCAAGAAATGGACATGGGCCATGGGTGGATCTAGAATGAACTCAAATATGCATGAAAATAGATCGACTTAAAGTGTCCTAACCATTCATTCATATATATGGGGTTCAATAGGTGGTTTCACAGGTTCCCGAATTGTGAAGCGGAACAGACGGTCGGGTGGATACTATCAGCCCCGCTTCCCAAGGTAGAGCGACCCTGGCGCACTGACTATACACATATTCGAGTTTAATTTCACTAGGTTAAAGGGCGTTCTATGCAAATGTTCATGAATGTGTGTGTGTGCTATAAGCCAATCCAATAAACCATAATGCATGCCAAACCACACAACATAATAAGCAAGTTAAATCCCATATTTCCATGGGTTCAACCATTCATTCATCATAAGCCAATCAAACCAACCACATTATAAATTGAATGAGTCTATTACATAAGCCCAAATCAAACCAAATCAAGTCCTGCCAATGTTAGTGCAAATAAACCAAGGCATAATGTGAAATCAAACCAACAAGACCATACCATGTAGCTGAATCATACAAACCATATATCATGATGAGCTCCAAAAATCTAATCAAGAGGAAAGAAACTAAATAAAAAAAAAATAATACCCTAAAAATCCTAAAACAAAATCTAAATTGGTCAAATAAAGATGAACCATGGCTCAAACCCGCAAGTCTCCAGCAGAGTCGCTAACTGTGATGGATCACCCCTGGGTCGGGTGGACCCTTGGTTGATCGGGTAATATGGAGTCGCCACCATCCATTGGATTAAATGTGTGAATGGTCACAAAATATACCAACAATTAAAATGAGCAATGGTCAAACCAGAGTCGGGTCAGGAGGTTAAGTTAAGAGAGTGGGAAGGTGTTAGGCATCCACTCTCCTCCGGTTCAATCGGTTACCCTATTCACAAATATTTGGTCAATTTTAGAAAAAAACTACTAAAAATAGATACAAATACTAAATAATGAAAATAAAAATAAAATAATTTACATAAATTAAAATAATTCTAAAATATAAAAAAAATTAAATACTTATAGTATACATGACTTAGAAAATTCAAATAAAATAAGATAATAAATAAAAAATACCATAATATCTTGCAGAGATATCTTTACCACTCAAAAAAAATTAAAAACTTATGAAAGTATTTTTAAAATAGCAAACAGGTTTTTTACAGGGTTTGTACAGCACAAGAAAACATATTTTAAAAATTCACAACAATTCAAATATAATAGTTACGACCATGAGAAATTTTTTTTTTGAATTTAATTTGAGTCTTATTCTAAAAACGTCTGGTCTCATACAGACTATACCTCGGGAGATATCCATAAAAATGTTTCCACAGACAGAGGTCATGACAGAAAAGTATTTGACAGATCCATAAAACTTCAAAAATAAAATAAAATAAAATAAATTAAAACAAAAAAAATACCTATAGCAACCTTGATTTCTTCGCTCTTGCTTCGAATCCTTGGAGGAGCTTGGCTTGTGGCAATGAATGAAAAGTTGAAGAACAAAAAGGAGAGCAAATGAGAGAGATCTTGGTAATGGGGAATGGGTGTGGAGTTTGTCTAGTTGCTAAGCAGTCTGAGGGTATGGTTAAAGATTGGTTGGTTCAGGTAGAGGGTGAAATGGGTGACAGAACAGGGAGAGAAGAGAGGTTGGACTGGAGGTTTGGGGGTTGCTAGGTTTTGTGAGGGATGGGGGGTGAAGAGAGGAAAGGGAGTGGAGAGATGCGGTAAAAACCAGAAAAACAGAGGGTGATGTATGGGAGTTTTGTGGAGAACAAAGTAGAAAGAGAAGTTAGAGACGAAGGAGGGTTGTTGCCTATGGTGAGTTAGGGTAGGGTGTTGGTTGATCTGAGTGAAAGGCTGCAGGTTTTGGGCGGTACAGGTGGGGTGAATGGTTGCAGTGCTGGTTTGAGTGAGGAGTGGAGGAGAGGGCTGGTTGCCCTGCAATGGCCAAGAGGAGGAGAGTGAAGAGATGATGCTATAAAAAAGAAGAAAAAAAGAAACAAGAAGAAAAAGAAGTAGATGATGATGAGAGAGGGGTTGAAGAGGGGAAGAAGAAGAAGGCAAAGGGGAGATGATGGCTGCGTTGCAGCGTCTGGAAGAAAGAGAAATCAAATCCCATTTTTTGCTCTTTTGCTTTCTTAAATAGAAAATGAGAGAGGGAGAGAGAATAGAAGGATCCCAAAAAACAATAAGGAAAGAGAGAATAAGGAATGAGGGAGAGAGCACGTGGGTGCTCTCTCCAAATTTTTTATTAGAGGAACTCATTTTTAGTTATACTTTTTGAGATTACGTTAAAGTCAGTAATGCTTTTTCAATGGTAATAAAATTGGTTAAACTTTTTCAAAAGGTTTTAAAACGAGCGGTCCTGCACTGTAGCAGGACCACTCCTTCCCAAAATGCCATTTTGCCATATTTTTTATTTTTTAATACAATTGAAATTGAATGAAAAATGTCTATTATACCCCTCTTTAAAAAACCATACCTTTATCCCTTTGTCTTTGCTTTCTCATTCTCCTTCCTCTTCCTTCTCTTGCGCAAGAGAACTTGCAGCAAGTCTCTCTCTTGCCAGATCAAGAAGAAGAAGATGACGACAGATTCACTGAGATTCGCTTCACTGAAACATCTCCAAAATCCACATAATCACAAGTTGCTTCACTGAGATTCTCTCTTCAGGTCGACTATTAGAATTTGCAGTAAGTCTCTCTCTTTCCCTTAATTAACCGGTGGTATTCTCTCAGAAAGACGAAGCGATTCCTCTTCGTTCTCTGAGATTTTCTTTTATGGTATTTAGGGTTCATGGATTGTTGTTTTATTTGAGAAATGTTGCATAGATTCCATTTTTCGTCCGTAGAAATTGCATTTTTGTTTTATTTTTCCTTGCATTTTGGTGCTCTTTCAGGTCGAATCTACAAATTGCTTGCATGGAAGCAAAATCCACGATCGGAAGGGGAGAAGATCAAAAAATGTCAGAGAGTTCATCTTCGGCTCCGTAATTACATGACCTTCAGCAGGTCTGAGAGTTCTGACATCGTTGAAGAGGTTCATCTTTGGTTCCAAGCAATTTCTCTGGCGCTAGCTTTCTACGTCGATTTACAGAGGGGACAGGGCTTTGATACTATCTCTGAGACATTTGGTCAGGTCTAATCTCAAAGAAAACTATAATCTCTCTATTTTATTTACTTTTAGGAAATTATAAACATGATTTCTTCATTTACTTCTAGCTTTAAATAATGTTTGTTATGTTTAGTTTCTATATTTTATTCTTGCTTTGATTTGCAGAACTCTTATCTAGTTGTGAAAATTATGTATATTGTTCTATATATCACAATACTTAAACTAATGATAGGATTTTAATTTTGGAAAGCTATTTTCAGTGCTTTTATAACATTTTCTTTATGATTGGTGACTAATATAGAAAAAACAAATTTGATACTATCATGTGAATTATCCTTGCAATTCAAAAAAAATAAAAAATTACCTGGTTTAAGAGAATTATCAAGTTGTTCATATGAATACTATGGTTTTGTGCACTTATGAATCGATGAACTAGGTTTTTAATTGAACAATTGAATTGAATTACTGAAATATAAGTTTCCAATGTTACCAAATTTTCTTTGGATGTTTGGATTCTTATTGATGAAGCTTATCGTGTTTCAGGTTGGAAAATGACAACGAATCTAAGAGGATGGTAGTCCGAAGCCATCTTCACCTAGCCAAAAAAGATTTAGGCATTGGCAAATAGGTAATTAAGGAAATTAAATAAAATCAACACTTCACAAATTTCTAAGTTCTAGTAGCTCTTTTATCAATTATGATTTTTAATGATCTCTACTTGGGATGAATATATAGTTACTCGATGATCAATGGTTCGTGTCCCTTGAAAATTTTGAAAAATCCTTTCTTTTCAACTTGGAAATACCTAAAATTTCATAATAAATATAGTAACTCCAAATTTTACATACAATTTATTTGTAATTTAATGGCCATGATTAGTTCAGAATCCATATATACGCCAATAAATATGACATAGTAATCTAGCAGCTTAATCCCCCAATTAATACAACATATTATATTCAATTAATGACCAAAATGAATTTAACCAAATTCATGATCCAATATATATATATTTTTTTGTTAAATTCTTGTGTAAGAGGAGAAAACCTTATTTGATTTAAAGTTTAACCTTAATTAATGTCTTTAATCCATTCTTTTTGTCGATGGATGCGTTCTAACCGATGAGATGTGTATACAGTATTGCAATTTCTTGTTTTTGGTTGTCTGACAGTCTTGCAATTTCTTGATTAGTTCATGGAGCCTACACGAACTTCTACATTTCTCACCTATTTTTAATGCTTTAATCTATTGTTTCTCCTTCATATGGAAGGATAACAAAACTGTAGATAGAAAGCACTGGATTTCTGTTACTGCTAATGCTCCATGCAATCTTTCGCCTCACCATACTAGTAGTCCTATTCAATAGGTGTGGCATATTATATGATCGAAAATTCAAACCAACGATACAACTCTTAACCGTTAAGATGTTTTTGAATGTGTCAAAACTTTAGGATGACAAGAAAGCTAGTGTTTGCATTCAGGGGCGGAGCTAGAAAATTTTTCTTGGGGGGGCCATACCAAGAACGAGACCAGCTCGGTCCCAAGCCACGATACAATTTGGACCGGACTAATACGAATAGTACGACCTGCCAGTACAACCGGTCCGATAATCGGTATAAACTATCTGTCATTTTTTTTTGCTTTTTTTTTTTTAAATTTATAAATTAGACAGTCCAAAGCATTATTGATTTGGACTAGTCTGGCACCGATTGGTCTTGCGACCGGTCCGACCAATCTAATTTTTAGTTTTTAAAATTTTAAAACATAAGAGCAGTTAACCTTTTGTACTGATGATGAACCAATTTGGAAAT
>JAUPMG010019141.1:0-29218 GCA_031762675.1 Pachysandra terminalis | reverse complement strand
GGAGGCCTCTCATTGCTTCCCTCCTTGAATCGACAATTCTCATAATTTGGGGATTTTTCATATTAAAAAAGTTGAATTAAAAGGCTTTCAGTCAATCAAAGTTAATACAATATTAATATTTAAAATTTATTTATACACATTATTAGTTAGCAAGTGGGTCCCAAATATAATTATAACCAAATCACATAAAATCTCTTCACTTTCCTAAAACGACTCTAACACTCTCTACAAAAATAAAAAATAAGAGTGATTTTAGGGATATTAACAAATCTTACTCACTAACCTTAAAGGTTTCTTAAAACATCTCCACCTTCCATGCACATCACAAAAAATCCTAGAAATCGATTACATTAAAATCACTTCAAATCTCTCTTCACTTTCCTAAAATGACTCTAACACTCTAAAAAATAACATATAATAATTAAGAGTGATTTTAGGGATATTAACAACTCTACTCACTAAAATCTTATCTTATATATAAATATATATATATATATATAGCTTATTATTCTATAGTAATCTTATTGGGAATCATGGAGACCTCTCAAGGCTTCCCTCCCCCAATGCCTAATTCTTAGAATTTTGAAGATTTTTATAATAGAAAAAGATGCTCAACCAATTAGAATATATTAAGAACATTAACAAATTAAAAACAAAAATAAACAAATATCATTTTATTAGTTGGCAAGTGGATCCCGAATCAAAAATTATAAATCTCTCTTTTCTAAATGATTTTGGAAGTTTATACAAGAATCTTATATTAAGATCCCTAAAATTGTTCTAACTAGATCTCTCTTTTCAATCTCTCTTAATTAAATTTTTTAAATCATCTAAAACTCTAATTAGTCTTCTTAAATGACTCTTTCTCTGTAGAGATTTCCTTATCATCCTCCTAAAGGATCTACTATAATCTTTTAAAAGATCTTCCCATCTTTCACTCCTAAAGTTTCTATTTTGCTCCCTTTAGTCTCTTTTGGTTTAGTTTATTTATAAATCTAAACACTATTTTAATTTAGTTTCATATATCTTCTATAACTCTAAACATTTTTAACCGTCTTACCCTAAAATCTCATCGTATTATTCTATAAAGATCTTAGTGGGAATGAGGGGTTATCTCAAGCCTTTCCTCCTTGAATCCTCGGAACTTATTTTCTATTTTTTAATTAAAAAAGATCTTTAACCAATCAGATATTGAGTTTATAATAGTAATAAATTTTAAAGAAGGTGGCGGACCCTACTAATTCATCAGTAACTCTTTATTTTTGATAGTTTATAAAAGCATACCATTTTTTAAGAAATAAATAAAAACTAATTCATCCAATTTTAAATAGTTTAGTATTAGATGTTTCATTAATAGTTTACTAATTACTAATTAGTTTTAATTTTTTTAGACAAACTAAGACTCCCGATTAGAACTCATTTGCCAATTATAATTGATAAAGCAACTATTCGAATCTTAAAGTGGAAAATTTTGGATTTAAGAAAAAAAAATAAAAAGGTAAAATCAGATTTTGAGCAAATCAACATCTACCTATAATTGTTTAATGGCTAATAATAAATTGAGCTTAAGATTAAATGTTAATACACCTCACACTCTCCCTTTCTCTCCTTAACTACACATATTTCTTGAATTATATTTTTCTTTAATAGGAATTATATATCAATTCCATAACTCCCACTTTCACAAGGTTCTCATTTACTCTTACTTCTCATTTCCTTGAATAGTGAAGAGATTTTAGGCAGCTACACGTTTCTCATTTCCTCTCTAGCTCGTCATATTTCTCATTTCCTAATTAATTGAGATACTTTAGGAATTATCTTAATGTCTTTACCTTTGTCTCTCACGCATTTTTTGCAACGCATTCACTAACTTAGCCCCACTTCAATTAAAAAAAACGCTATTAAACTTTCCCTAAAATACCTCTTCTACGTATCTATTCCTGAAATTCTCTCATCTACGTTTCCTCCAAACTCTACATATAATTTGAGATGTCTCTCCCTTAAGGCAGTTTCAAGTTCTTTAATTAAGTCTTATCTCCTTGGCATTTTCACATCAATCTTCAATGCTCTTCTTAGAAGCTCTACTTCTACTCACAACAATCTTGGATTCTTTATCAATGTTGAAGTCTCTTTGATCCACATGAGAGACAACTATCTAGACCTTTGGTCTAGTAGTTTTAGAAGTAGAACAATTTTCTACAAGGTAATTGATATTAAACTCTCATTATCTCTGTGATTTTTTTATGTAATATACGGGTATTGTGCAGCCTATATCATACTTTATGTTTCTCTTTTTGTGATGATTCAATGAATGCAATCATCAAATGTTATATATATATATATATATAAATGCAAAGCAAACAGTATATATATAAATGCAAAGCAATCAGCTAATGTTTATATGGTTCCAATCCCATTCATCCAAACAAATCCAGTTAAATTTCAGTCTAGGAAGTCAATTATTAAGCTAGATAAAAATGATATAAAAGCAAAACAATAAAATCTTTTGCATGGGAAGTTTGATCATCCAAATTGTTTCTCTTTGTTATATGTAGTTGTTTACTACTGCTATTTTAACTAGATTCATTGAATTATTTGGATGATATTCAATTCACTTAGGGTTGTATGTTATCATTATGACATTTGATGGGAACCTCTAGGATCCGGATTTGAATACTCCAAAACAGAATTACAAATATTTGATGACAAGGTGCTAATCATGACCTTAATTAGTGGGCAACTGGTATACTAATATTTTTTTAAGAATAAATGGGATAGAAAGTGGAGCCAAAGTTATTGTATGGATAAAAGAGGATTTTATATTATAAACATTTTATCTATCCAGTTCAAATAGGTTTAGTTTGGGTAAAGTTCTTGATAAAAGATTGTCACTAATAATTAATAAGATTACAAATATCGATTATGGTTCAATTCTTCACACCCGTGCATCGCACAGGATTTCCATTATATACACACACACACACGAAGGTATCTAGCCTGGAAATAATAATATATAAAATTACCTAATATTTACACAAACACCATGAATTGAAAGGATAGCTCCAAAAACATTATCTCCATAGCTTTTGTTAAATGATTATAGATATAATGCTTAAAACAAAATCTAGAAAAATAAATGAAATCAGCTATCACAACTAGAACGAAATCTATGCACATGATTGGATCAGACCCCTTGATTGTGAGTACAAAACGATTCTGTAGTAAGATCATTTAAGAGTTTTCTCTTGATTGCAAGTACAAAACCCAAGCACGAGAGTATTTGATAGCATAAAACTAGGGTTCTTTCTTACTGTAAACAGATACTAGATAGAGTTCAGCGCACCGGAGGATGAAAAAATAGAAACCGATCAGATTTATTTCTTACACAAGTGTTCGCACTCGCCCACAGTAGAAAAGTGGATATACCAAAGCCTTTCTTTTTTGAGGGGTAGTAGGATATACCAAAAGACAATAGAGCATTAGGAAGGGGAAAAAAATGGTCAACAAGATTTGTCGTCTGATCAGCTCTGGAGCATCAACGAGAGGTGGGTAGTCACGTGCAGTGTTGGCGTTCGGCTTGGTCCGAGTTGACCTCAATCCGAAGCCAAACCGAGGTCAGCACATATCAACCCAAAATGAAACCGAACCGAATTAAGAGCCGAAACCCCCCAATCCAAAAATCGACCCGAAATTAAATGAAAAACCCTAAATCCAACCCAACCCAACCCAAATTGCAATTCCGGTCAGGTTTGGTTACATATCAACACAAAATCTAACCGAACAGAATTAAGAACCGAAACCCCCAATCCAAAAATCGAACCAAAATTAAATGAAAAAACCCTAAATCCAACCCAACCCAATCCAAATTGCAATTCCGGTTAGGTTTGGTTACATATCAACACAAAATCTAACCGAACCAAATTAAAACCGAACAGAATTAAGAACCGAAACCCCCCAATCCAAAAATCGAACCAAAATTAAATGAAAAACCCTAAATCCAACCAACCCAACCCAAATTGCAATTCCAGTTAGGTTTGGTTACATATCAACACAAAATCTAACCGAGCCAAATTAAGAACCAAAACCCTCAACCCAAAAACCGAGCCAAAATTAAATGAAAAACCCTAAATCCAACCCAAATTGCAATTTTGGTTTGGTTTGGTTTGAGTTAGATTGAGGAACCTTTCTCAATGTATCAACCTCTACTTCGAACCTATTGTCTTGATTCTCGGTATCACCACTGTCACCCTCCTTCTTTGATCCTCCCCAAAGCTTCTTCACTGCAATTGCCTCCCCGTTATTGAGCATAACCTTGTAGACCTTCCCAAAAGCTCCACTTCGTGGCAGGTCCTAACATTGACTGATCCACATGTATCAGAATGTACTAACTCTAAAGGAATGTTTGCTCTCACTACCTTACCAAATGGTTTCCTATATGACTCACTGACTAAACAATGCGCACAAACATGTAATTGAACCTTGGCAAGCGATCCCAACAGACATGTTTTAGCTAATCAGTTCATCATCTCTAGCCCTATGTGGCATAGTCTAGCATGCCATCTCAATGAATCATAAATAATAATATCATTATCATCATGGGAAGTCAAATTACAAATAAATCACCTACCATATAAAACCGTTTCTAAAGAAATGAAGACGCAGTCTCTATTGAAAATAACAAAAAAACCTAGTCTAAGTAACTCTACTACTAAGACAAGACTACGACGAATGGCGGGTGCATAGAATACGTCATGAATCATCAATGCATGGATCTCTCGCGTCTTTAGCAGGTACGTGCTAACTCCTAGCACATCCACACTAGTATTGTTCCCCATGTATACTTTCTGACTCCCTACTGGTATCCGTATGTATTTGACTATGTATCTACTCACTTCGGAATCTACAATCCAATTAGGACTAAAATGAACAAACAAGACATCGGTGAAAACCATGCAACAATAACTAAAGGTTGGGGCGTGCGCAACAGCCTAGCGCCTAGGGCTTGCGCAAAGCCTAGCACCTGGGGTGCGCGCAACAGTTTTCTATAGAAACAACAACAAAGTTGCTAATCAGATGAGGTTTCTCGACATACCTCAATCCACCAAAGACGTATTGCAACGGCTCTAATACCAATGAAGGTTGTAGACGACCTGAATCACGTACCTCGATGCACATGAACTCGAATCTATAGCGAAAAATAAAACGTCTCACGTCGGAATATGTGATTACTAGAACCACACACAATGCAATCCACACTCAATCAACCTAGGGTATTGTATGGAACCCTAATAGCAAACCTTGATCTCAAAGGAAGGTAGAGATGATGAGAGTGAGAGGAACTCAATTATAGGAAAGTCACTCAAACGTGAATTGCATTATGGGTTAGGAGGAGTAACCTTCTATATATAGAAGACTCAACTCAACTCAACTCATCACATCCTAGGACTCGATCTCCTAATTCAATTAGGAAAGAGTTATCTACATTCACACATCTTATCAAGCATGGACGTCCCATTAAATGGGGACCCGAGTCAACCCATTACTTATATCCAACATTTTTATGTATGTATATATATCTATATATATTATTTATGTTTTTAGTTTTTGTCTTTCTAAATACGATGGTGTTCACTCCTAACCCAATTGGGTTGGTATCGGGACGAGTCGGGGTTGGCCCGAATGCACTATGTGTTATAATTAATTTTTTTTTTAAATATTATTTTCAAAGTAAAATATATACTTTCAAAAAAGGTAGTTTCTACGATTTTATGTACGTGCACGGGCGCGCACACACACACGCATACATATATCAGAGGTGGCAATGGGTCGGTCGGGTCGGGTTATCAACGGGTTGTGTCGGGTTCGACCTAATTACCAACGGGTAGATAAATCACGGATCCAAACCCAACACACCCATAAACAGGTTGAACCCGCCTACCCGTTTAAATTTTAATTAATTAATTAATTATATAAATTTTAAATTGAAATTTTTTCAAATTAATAAAATCATAAATCATCCACATCACCTATTTAACATTATATTGTTTTATAAATATTGTAAAAAAATCTATTTAACATTACAAATATTTGTTAACCTATCAAATATAAAAATAGCAAAATACCTATGAATAAAAAATTCAAAATAATTCCAGTAATAGTCTAGGCGATATGCCAAATTGCCAATAGGCAATACCGTATATATATATATATATATATATATGCATATATTATACATATATTATAGATATATATATAATATGTGTATATGTAATATTTATTTCCAACGACTCATAGTTAAGAAAAAAAAATCCAACGATTTATAGTTAAAAAAAAAAATTAAAACGGGAGGTACCCGATACCTGAAAAATCTGATAGAACCGAACCCGTTTAGAAGATTTGATTCCGTATTTATAAACCCAGATTATAATTGGTGTGGTTTTGGTTCTATAGAAGATGGACCCATTAATATTCGAGTCTATGCGGGTATAACTGATGGGTATCCGATAGAACAGAACCCGATTTATAAAAAATAATTTATATTTAAATAATTCATTAGTTAAATTTTTGATAATAAATTATAATGTTAATTAATTAATTTAATCAAAATTAAACAAAAGTTAACTTTCCTTTTCGATGTTTCCATGTCGATTTGAGAGGAAAATAAATAAGGTGTTTGACTGGAATTTAAGATGGTTTGGAAAAGTGTTTTCTAATTGGTCCCACATTTTTCAATCATCCATACACCCAAAAAACATAAGAAAGTAGCTAAATACTTTCCTTTCCCACCAACCGAACACACTCTAATAGGAATGCCTGATTCTTCCATGTTCCCTCTCAATTTTTATATAAAAATAACCTACAACTCTCATTTTAAACCCAAAAATATTCAAATAACACTCATATAAAGCAGGATCACAGAATGAATAATAAATAGTAGTAGAGAAACTGGAATTACTACAAAAGTACTATTTTATTTAAACATATAATACAATACAAATAGTACAATAAAAACATTGAAATATAAACAGTACTTTACATGAATAGTAAAAACTTACAAAGGGGAACAGTTCCCCAAGGGTCGCTGGAGAAGACAATCGGAACAGTAACCGATTACCAAAGAGTCACCAGATACCGGAGGGTCACCAAAGGGTGGTCGAAGAAGATGGATAGTAGTAATTATTTTATCCTCAATTGTTGTCCATTTCTTTTGAAATTCCTCGAGAGAAAAAAATATTAGGGACAGACTGGGTTAAATAAAACCATTGAACAAAATGAATAATTTGTTGATGAGTTTCTAAAAAATTCTAGAATTCAGTTTTGAAATACTGAAGTTCGTCTTTATTATAGAATTTAAAATACCAATCCCTAAATCCTTCATAAATAAGTAGGTAAAATTCATTATTAATAATTTGTCTATTAATTGTAAAAACTGATTTAGTTGTAATATCCATTAAAACAAATTTTAGACTTGAAAAATCATTTCAGGAGGAGTAGGAGATTACCTCTTTGGATTTTGTAAATTGCATGAGGGATTTGTTGGTCAAACAAACGGATACCCCCAATATTGATTTGATTTTCACTTTCTTCGGATTGATTTTCACAAGAAGGTTTTATAGGAATTTACGAAATAAAATTCGTAGACGTAGAAGGATAAGACACCTGATAAGGTGCATTCTTTAAGACGAGAGTGCATATCTTGTGGATCAAGCAACTCAATAATCTCATATTGAGAATCAATACTCAAAGTCTGTTCCATGGTTTTAATTGCCATGCTAGGATTTAGGTCATACCATTTAAACCTATAAATGGTCTTAGGTTTAACCTTTGGAATAGTCCATTTATTCAATTGTTGTTGAACGTTTTCAAATTTAATTTAATTCTGAATTTTTAATTAATTCAGATGCTGATTGGAAGGGTTGAGTCATTTGCTTTTGTTAATGCCTAAGTAGTTAATGCATACTGTTATTCTAAAAGATGCAAATAAAGAATAATAAAAAGTACGAAATATGTCTATCTTCTAAACTGCAGCTTTTATTAAGATATCAACAACTAAATTTATAATAGGACAAGCACATTATGGGCAACAAAGAGCACAACGCCCTCTCGGCAAACGGTCACAAAGCCCCCGCCATACTATTATAAATCAGTAGATGATAAAAATAACAAAAGGCAATATATAAAATAAAGCATTTAATATACTTTTAGTTTTAAAGCTAAGGCATGCTGATAAAATAACAATGAAAAGCAATAACTAAATAGACAGGCTTAAGCATTAAACAAAATTATAATTAAATCTATAAATAATCTGGCTCTGATACCATATAAAGCATGATCACAAAATGAATAATAAACAGTAGTAGAGAAACTGGAATTACTACAAAAGTACTATTTTATTCAAACATATAATACAATGCAAACAATACAATAAAAACACTGTAATACAAACAGTACTTTACATGAATAGTAAAAACTTACAAAGGGGAACAGTTCCCCAAGGGTCGTCAGAGAAGACAACCGGAACAATAACCGAAGGCCAGAGGGTGGTAGGAGAGGATGGTCGGAGAAAGGAGAAGATGGTATGAGATGCAGAGCTCAAGGAGGTTCTAAAACTTAAACGTATTCTTAAAAATGAACTCTAAGGGTCTTTATATAGACTTCGGACATCAAAACTAAAATTTCAAGTCCGAAATAGTAAAGGTAGACGTCAGGGATGACGTGCGTATGGTGATGTTAGGGCTAACGTGTGCTTGATGATGAAGTCGAGTGGCCCCAAGACATGTGATGATGTTGATGCTGATGTGGCAAGGCTGTCATGGCAGAATTTGCTGACGTGGCATAATGTGTCTATCTGTCGGCTGTAATTTGATATGATTGTACTAAACTGTCCCCACTCAAAATTGCAGGTGCGAACAAAGATAAGATGATGCTAAGTTTGAGGTGACATGATTGCATCCCAGAAATCACCAATGGTTGGATTAGAGGTATCATCATCAAGATCAATTAGTTCATCGTCTGGATTTTGAGAGAAATCACCACCCAGATGGGAGAATCTATTTTCTTCCCGAGAAGATGTCATAGACATGTCATCCTTCTGAGAGTGAGGGGGTGGAAAAAGAAGATATGGATTTGTCTTTCATAATTTTCATGCATTTGACCATGAGCTCAGTGTCAGTGATCAGTGGGAATTCAGTCTTTAAATTGGATTTAATAATTTCAAAAGGATTAAGTGAGACAAATTGCTCACTGGGAGAAGGCAAACAGGGAATTTGGCTCTCATAATGAGAAATTTGTTTGTTGAATATTTTCAACAGCTTCCTTTATTGAAGAACTGGCCCACCGTCAGTAAGCAAAAGTCCACTCAAGAACGGGATACGCAACACAATGGTAGTACAGTGAAGTCCCCATTTCCAAATCTATGGGATACTAAATTCAGTAAAAAAATAAAAGGGTTGGATATCCAACTAGAGCTTTGCTCTTGCCTCGTAATTGAGGATGAAATTGGGTATATTTAGTGAATTTCTTAATTGGAATAGTAGAGGGCAGGATATTCGTATTAGGACCCATACATTGCCACCGTTGGAATATCAAATTAGGATAAACAGCCTTAATTGACTAAGGACATAACTTAAAAAAACAAGTATGTTTGTGTGTGGGATTTTGATAATAGAAGCTATTGCTACATGCTGAGATATAATCTCAATAATTGAAAATGACATTAGACACCTGGAGCTTCAGGGAAGAATTAAGATTTAATCCCCATTTGAAAGGAGAAATAATTTTCCGAATAAAGCATTTGCTATAAGCAATGGGACTCTTAGCCTGATTAGGTATTGCAAGGTGAGATATTTTCACACTGCCTGTTTCAATTAACATGACTTCATAATTTTCTATGGTTTTACCAACAGTACCAGTAAAATTCTAGTCAAAGAGATATTGAGACATTAATTCGCACGGTTCATTGAACCATTGATCATCTCCTTCATTGAGACATAGAATTAATTGGGTTACCTTTTTATTAAGGATAAATTCAGGAGATGGAGTCACAAGAACTTCCTTAACAAACTTAAAAGTTTGAGAATTACCAATAAAATCTTTGATAGAAGATAAGGGAGGATATTGCTCCCCACTTTGGGTAGTAGCATACTGCCGTTGTTTACCTTTACCTCTTGAGGAATTACCTCATTGGGAATGGAATTGCCTGCTCATGAATATCCCTGCAAAAACTCGCGAGTAAGAAAGTTAGGAAAGGAATTGGATTCGTCTTTAATATATTCAATATCAAAATCAAAATTGGATAATTGTGCTTGACATCCAGCAACGATTTGTTTAGAAACAATATTCTTAATATCTTTTTGTAAAATAGTTTTTGTAGAACTACAATCAATGCGAAGAAGAAATTTTTGATTTAATAAATCATCTTGAAATTTTGAAATACATTTAACAATTGAAAGATTTTCTTTTTTGACAATGGAATAATTAACTTGGGCATTTTTTCAAGTTCCACTGGTAAAATGAATTAGTTCCTTTTTATGAGTAATTGGATTTAATTGTTTAAGAATTTCACCATAGCCTAATTGATAGAACCGAACCCGTTAGAAGATTTGATTCGGTATTTATAAACCCATATTATAATCGATGCGGTTTTGGTTCCATAGAAGATGGATCCGTTAATATTCGGGTCTATGCGGGTATACCTGATGGGTACCCTATACAACCGAACCCGATTTATAAAAAATAATTTATATTTAAATAATTCATTAGTTAAATTTTTGAAAATAAATTATAATGTTAATTAATTAATTTAATCAAAAATAAACAAAAGTTAACTTTCCTTTTCGATGTTTCCCTGTCGATTTAAAAGGAAAAGAAATAGGGTGTTTAACTGGAATTTAAAACGGCTTGAAAAAGTATTTTCTAGTTTGTCCCACGTTTTTCCATCATCCAAACACCCAAAAAACATAAAAAAAAGTAGCTAAATACTTTCCTTTTCCAAGCTTTCCCACCAGCCAAAAACACTCTAATATGAATGTGAGATTCTTCTATGTCCCCTTTAAAATTTTATATAAAAAATAACCTATTACTCTCATTTTAAACCCAAAATATATTCAAAAAACACTCATATTCTTGTACTTATTTTTTTTTGGATAAAATACATTAATACCCCTTACATTTGGTATAATAGCAATAATTACCCTTCAAACCTTGGCCATTGCAACCAATACCCTTATTGACCAAACTAGAGGGGGTCTAACAATTTGTAATCCAAATTGATCATTTGACTATAATACCCCTCTTATTTTTCATTTTATAATAAACATCAATTATTTCTTAATTATCTATTTTTCATTTTTTTGTTATTATTTATTTATTTTTATATATTTTTAATTAATTGCTTTTATTTTATTTATTTTAATTTTCTATTTCATTTTATATTTTTTTATCCTATAATTATAAGAGATGGATGTGGTTTTCGTAATTTTCATTGCTATAAAGCTTCTTTCTCTTTCATAAAACTCCTATTTATTCTTTAAAATCATTAAACAAGGCATACTTCTCTCTTTCATAAAGCTCCTATTTATATTCTTTAAAATATTAAACAAGGCATATAAGAATATTTTTGTCTTTAAAATATACTTTATATGTAAAAAATAAATATCCCATTACAAACAGGGGAGGATCGTATATGAAACAGTATTTTATTTCACTATATTTTTCAACAGGGATATACGGTTACTATTATACAATACAAACAATAAATACACACAGTACTATACTATTTGTGCATACAAACAGTAAAAGTAAATAGTACTTGCAAAGGGGAATAGTCCCCTATTGGCAGGAGCCAGAGAAGATGGCCGGAGACGGCTATGCCGGAGGACGGGTTGCTGGAGGGCAGTGCCGGAGGGGGGAGTTCGCTGGGAATTGCCTTGATTGCAGAGCAGAAGAGAAAAATTACAAGTTGGAAGCAAATGAGCTCCAAAATACAATTTAAAGATAGCGGATGTGAAAATAAAATTTGAAGTCCGCACAGTTCCGGTAAAACAGGTAACCGGTAATGGGCCACGAATTGGACCCTGTGGGGTAACAGTAAAAGGTCGGGCAAATGGGCTGGACTGTTCGGCCAGATCGATAAATAGTGCAAGGCCGATTCTATGAATAGTAACAGGCCAAATTTGTACAGTAATTTGCTACAATGCCTCTGCTATAGTGTTTGAAAATTTGATGAAAATTCAGATAATTATTTAGAATGCACAAGGGTGTCCTAGAAGGAGGCAAGAGTCGTTGGGTCATTGCAGTCAGCATCATCCCCTATAAGAAGATCATCAATATCTTCATTTGGATCTTGAGCAAATTGGCTGCCAAGGACAAAGAACTGGTTGTCTCCATGAGAGGACGCCATCGAGACATTATCATCCTGTTGTGAAGCCGCACAGGAGGAAAAAGAAGACACAAATTTGTCTTTCATGAATTCCATGCATTTTACCACTAATTCGTTATCAGAAATTAAAGATAATTCCCTTTTTAATTGAGTTTTTATTACCTCAAATGGATTATAAGGGAGTGATGATTCACTTGAAGGAAGACGAGCAATTTTCGTCTTCGTCTCATAGTGATTAATTAATTTTTGGATATTATCCAAGGTTTTCGTTATTGGAAAACCAGCCCACCAGCGATAGGCAAAAGTGCGGACCAAAATTGGTAAGCGCAAATTATTATGCTAGAAAGCAATATCCCTTTTCCAGATCCAAGTAATTCCAATTTCAAAAAAGAATAATAAAGTATCATAGCCCATTGGGACTGCTGAATTGCTTCTTAATTGAGGATGAAATTGTAAAAATTTTACAATTGTAGATTGAGGAAGTGTAGGGGGCAAAATGTCCATATTATGACCAAAATATTGCCACCATGTAAATATCCAATTTGGATAATCAGTCTTTATAGACTGATGACACATCTTGAAAAACAAGTGTGCTTATACGTTGGATTTTGATAAAAGAACGCATTATTCAGAGCTGAGATATAATCCCAGTAATTAAAAGTAATATTTATAATTGTAATCCTTTTAATTGAATTTGGATTAAGGCACCATTCAGATTGAGAGATGATTTTCTTTACAATGCACTTGCTATAAGCAATAATGGAATTATTCTTATTGGCTTTTGTGTGACTGATTTCACAATTACCTGTGGTAATGAGGATAGACTCATAAGCCTCACGGGTTTTACCAGCAGAACTGGAAAAATTAATATCATTAAGATATCGGGACATTAAAATCCCACTGCTCATTAGCCCATTGATCATCTCCTTTATTGAGATGTAAAATTAACTGAGTAAAATTACTCTTATGAAGGAATTATGGTACAGGAGTAGCAAGAGCTTCTAAAGTAGTTTTTGACTGGGGGTTAGTCAAAAGGTCTCTTGATTGAGACAGAGATGGATACTGTATGGATATTGCATCTCGTGATGAAATTCATTAGAATGTTGGACTGACATTTTCTGTTTTCCTTTTCCTCGGGAGGAATTTCCTCATCGGGTAGGGAATGGCCTACCCGATGTATTCAATTGTAAAATCAAAATCAAAATTTTCTCACTAGTGAGAAAATCATGAAGGGAATTAGATTCACTCTTACTGTATTCAATTGTAAAATCAAAATTAGAGAGTTGAGCATGTCAACCTGCAAAATTTTGTTTAGAGACAATATTCTTAACATCTTTTTGTAAAATGGGTTTACCAGAGCCACAATCAATTCGTAATAAGAATTGTTGATTTAACAAATCACTTTAAATTTAAAAATGCACTTAACAATGTAAATAATTTATTTTTTAACAGTGGAATAATTTGCGTGGGCATTTTTCCAAGTTCCATTAGTAAAACAAACCAATTCTTCTTTATTAGCAGAGGAGTTAAGTTGCTTGAGAATCCCTCCATACCCTAAATTAGAGGCATCAGTTTCAATAATTTTAAACCAATGAATATTGACCAAAGATAAGCAAGGTAATTGTTTTGCTTTTAATTTAATCTGTTAGACAACCAAAGTATGCTGAGCAGTCCAAGGAGAAGGATTTTTACGCAAACGAGAATACAGAATAGCTGTTTCCTTAGCAAAGTCTTTATAATAGTCAAAAATATAATTCAAACTATCAAGGAAGCGTTGCAATTGGGTTTTATCTTTGAGTTCGTCGGGAAACTTAGAAGCAAATTCAATTGCAAGATCAATAGGGAGAATTTTCCTTTCACAAATATTATGTCCCAAAAAGCGGTCACTGGTTTGGAAAAGTCACATCTTTGGAGCAGACAAAACTAAATCATTACGTTCGACTACATCTTTAAGAATAATAAGATGTTTAAAATGTTGGTCAATAGAAGAGGAAAATATGAGTACATCATTAATATAAACAATAAAAAATTTCGAATAGGGAATGAAAATATCATTCATAATATTCTGGAATTCAGAAGGTGCATTTTTAAGTCCAAAAGGCATCACATTCCATTGGTAATGGCCAAAAGGAATAGTAGAGACAATTTTATACCTGTCTGTAGAGGCAATTTAGATTTGCCAATAACCATATTTGAGATCAAATTTAGAAAAGATAGCTGCAGATTGCAGGCGATCTAATAAATCATTTTTATTAGGAATCGGATATCTGATCCATTGAAGAATATCATTTAAAGGTATGTAATTAAGAACAAGACGAGGAGATCCTCATTTTTTTTCCTCTGCCTTATTAACATAAAATGCAGTACAACTTCAGGGAGAGGGACTTTTAGAAATAAGTTTCTTATCCAGAAGAGTCTGGATTTCTTTTTTACAAAGCTCAAGCCTGTCAGCTTTCATTTGACTGGGTCGGGCCTTTGTAGGAATTTATTTTTCATTGAAACCTTTTTCATAAGGCAGAGAAACAATATGTTTCTTGTGTTCCCAAAATGCATTTGGGATATCACTACAGACTTCTTGTAGAAGCTGGTGTTTGATAGTTTTAACATGTGATTGCATGTCAGATTGTTGCAATCTGTTTTGAATAGTCAAGGACGAAATTTCTTGTTGAAGGAAGACTAATTGTTTTTCCTTCTTTTTTTTTTAATAAAATCAATATTTTTAGAAATTGGTGAAGTAATAAATTTAAAAATAATTTCTTTACCATTAATGGTAGTAAAAATGCCATCAGTATTAATTTTATTAATAGGTATTATTAATGCCAAGAATGGGGTCCCAAGAATAACTTGCTGAGACATATTTTGTATAAGTAAAAAGGTTGATGATAAGGATAAACCTTCTTTGCAGATTAATACATTATTAAGTTTATACTTAATGTGCATTTTGCCACCACTAGCATTAGTGAGGCGCTGAGTAGTTTTTTCAAAATAATGTGTTGGAACAAGTCCTTCTTGGATGCAGTTCATATCTGCACCACTATTAACAAAAGCAGTAATATTAGACAGAGTGAGTTCTCTGTCAAGTAGTAGAGTAATTGAAATTAACCACTTTTGGAAAATAATTTGATTTAATAGCTGTAATATGATCTTTTAAATGATAAATCTCATTTTTCATTAAATCCTGATTTTATTTTAGGAGTTTTAGCTCAATTTTTAATTGATTAACTTCATTCCTTAAATCAGAATTAGTAGATTGTCTTTCATTAGACCAAGAAGGATTGAGACGATTTAAAACTTATTTCATACTATAAGTAGTAGAAGGAATTTTAGGAGATTCAAGAATAGGGATGGCCGGTTTACTAAATTCATAGCAAGTTTTTATTAATTGCATTTTAGCTTGGGGATCATGAATTTGATCAATTAATTCAAGAAGCGATTGTTGTTGACTAGTATGTACATTTAGGCTAAGACCATTCATTTGGATAATAGCTTGTAAACGATCACATTGATTACGCAATGCATTACATTGGCAATGAGAATCAGAAGAGGATGATGAGGAAGAGTAAAGCTGATTAAACTCGTCATCATCAGAAGAAGGAGAATGATCATGGTCAGACTCTGAACAATTAAGTAATAATTTACTTAATTGAAGTTTAAGATCTCCATCAATTTGAAGAGTAATTGATTTTTTATAAGTGGTACATTTATTGGCATAATGGCCAACTTTTCCACACTTGTAACATTTGGCATACTGTTCATAGAATCGGCCTTGCACTATTTATCGATCTGGCTCAACAGTCCAGCCCATTTGCCCCGCCTTTTACTGTTACTCCACGGGGTCCAATTCGTGGCCCATTACCGGTTACCTGTTTTACTGGAACTGTGCAGACTTCAAATTTTATTTTCATATCCGCTATCTTTAAATTGTATCTTGGGGCTCATTTGCTTCCAACTAGTAATTTTTATCCTCTGCTCTGCAATCAAGGCGATTCTCGACGAACTCTCCCCTTCGGCTCCATCCATCTTTTCCAGTCATCCTCCGGCTAATCATCCTCCGGCACCGACCGTCTCCGACCATCTTCTCCGGCTCCGGCCAATAGGGGACTATTCCCCGTTGTAAGTACTATTTACTTTTACTGTTTGTATGCACGAATAGTATAGTACTGTGTGTATTTATTGGTTGTATTGTATAATAGTAACCGTATATCCCTGTTGAAAAATACAGTGAAATAAAATATTGTTTCGTATACGATCCTACCCTGATTGGTATAAGAGTCATTTGGCTCTTTTAATTTGACCTGTTCATGATGTCTAAGCATGTTTAGTTAAAGCTTAGGTTTTGATTCTTCTTTGGCATCTTTGTCATGTTAATAATCTATGTGTGAAAGCGGCCCCGGTTCTGCTTTAACCGGCTTGTCCAGCTATATCCTTCTCGCTTCGGTGTGATGACGACCGGGATATAGACGTCTCATCTCCAGATTATTAATTTGTTGGTTTAGATACTAGTAGTTAGACTAAACAGTTGTTTATATGTGGTATTCTATTTTCTATGCTTGGTTGCGTATGCATACTTTGGTGTTTGTTGCTTGTAGTATGTCAGGGGTTTGTATGACCGCTTTGTCAGGGAGTGGCGTTAGGTCTTTATTGCCCATAATTGGGACTATCTAGGTTGCAACTTATTTCTAATACGTGCATAAGAGGCATAGAAAATAGTTTAGATATATAATTAAGTGTTTACTCCTGCTTAGTATTTAGATTTGCTTTTTTGCCAAGTTTTAATCAGAACAATGTCTTTAACTTTACTGCTTAGACAATATTACACATCACGACAGAACCCTCTCGGTCTAATACATATCTAATTAAAAATTTTGAATTAATCAAGTTTAATAATATTCAACAACAGTTGAATAAATTGACCATTCCTAAAATAGATCCCAAGAATATTTTTAGATCAAAATGGTATGATCTTAAACCTAGCATGGCTATTAAAACTATGGAGTAGACTATCTGCCTCAATCATCAGGATGAGTTAATTAAGTTGCTAGATCCTATCGATATGCACACTCATCTGAATTTTTTTAAATATCTACATATAAGGTTAGTGCAAGTGGCCTTCAAACCCTTAACTTTGTTAGGCACCAATACGTGCTTGTTAGCCACTTTATCTGATTCTATATGTTTGGATTATTAGTCATCCTTAATGAGTGCTATTGAGACTAGTTTGTCTCATGACCCTGTTTATTTTGATGTTTATCCAAACCTCAATCTGTCTTTGACGGATCCCAATTTATTTGAGGCTCTAACTCTTAGAGTCCAAACCAAAGGTTATAATTACCTTCTCGGATCCAAGACCATTGCGGTTATTTCTCGCATTTATTATAAGGTCATGAATACAATTGCCCCTAATATTGAAAGACTAAGTCCTCCCGAAAAAACGGTGTTAATTGAAATCAGATTTTCCTCCTAGAATAGTATTGCGACTCCTCGCATGCTTAATTGGGATGAAATCAATTTTCCAGAGACTTGGAATATTCGTAATGCTGTGCTTTTACAGCCTAAATTGCGTTATAATCTTGATCAGATTATCCAAACTTCAAACGGAGAAGTTTTCCTCAATTTTAGTAAACCATTGCTAGGCATTCAAAGGTTTTCTTCTTCTAGAAGTTGGCCAGCACCTTATCAGGTGTCTTACTTTTCTACTTCCAGAAACTTTATTTCAGAGATTTCGATTAAGATTCCTTCAGAATATACTCCCGAAGTTGTAAATCGACCCAATGTTGAGTCTCAATTCAATTATCTAGTTAACAGATTCCTCATGCAATTTATAAAAACCCTCAAAGAGAATCTCTTATTGCCTCTGCGATGTATTTTGAAGGATAATCATTGGTTTTCATGGATTTCACACTCGAATCTGGTAACCGAACAATTATCAACAATGAATTCTACCAACCAGTTTATCAAACCTTTAGGGACTGGTATTTTAAATCTTACTCATCTTCTGAGGTATTGGAGTTCAAATCTTGTTTCTATAATTATTTAGAAACCAATCAAGTCAGTATACCATCTGTGCAATGGTTTTATATGACTCAAAATGTTCCAACGATTTTCGCTTTGGAAGATTTCCATAAGCCATGGACAACAAAAGCTAATAAAGTCATTATGTCCATGCATCCTCCTCCTGATGCATTAAAATTATCAGAAATAGGTACTACTTCTTCTTCTTTTAAGACTTCTACTGACTTAAAAATTGTTCCCTATTTGAAAATTAATCCTATTACTGAAGATCTTGCTCATATTCAAGACTTGTTACCCATCTATAAATAAAATAATTATACTAATCTTTTTCTCATCCAATTAAGTAGAATTGAAACTGTTTCGAAGAATATTTTTTTCTCTCCTTCAAACTAAAGAATTACCAATCAAACTAGTTCCTGATTTACCTGTCATTAAACCTCCAATTTAAGTTTCTGATTCTAAATTATCCCATTACTTTATTGACCGTTATTGATTTATTATAATATACTGTTCAAACAATAAAAGAGGTATTTGTAGTTGTTAAGGTTGGAATGCGAGATTTCGAAGGGTAATTGTTGCCGGTGGTTGTTATCGCCGAGGTTCGAAGGGTACATGTTGCCATTATGCAAAACCCAATGTGTGTGAAATATAATTTACGTTTTTCTATATGGTAAAATTTATTGCAATTACTTCACCGTCACGCGTTCTCAGATATTTTTCACCCTTTTTCTCATTTTCCATTTTACTGTCATTTATTGTCTTATTATATGTACTTCATTTTTTCTCTGCCCTCATCGGATTGGTACCTATGCGATCTATAAACTCAACGAACAGTTGCAAGGTCTTTCCCTCCTTTTCAGTGTGTAAAACCCTAATCTCTCTCTCTCTCTCTCTCTCTCTCTCATTAACGGAACCCTTGTTCTCTGCTGTAGAAGTTTTTGATCCGATCGATCAAGAAATCTGGTCTAAATCATTAGCGTATATGTCATTCCTGTTATAATCGCTGATTTCGTTTCTATTCAGGCAACTCTTTTTTGATTCACACGTTTTGATCTGCTCTTTCATTGGATCGCGATTTTCGGGGAGGAAAAGAAGATCCTTGCCTATAGGAAATATCAGATTGGTTGCCGAATCAGTTTTCCGATTCCATCTGGGCCACTTTTACTAACACCAGATTGCGTTCTCTGCATCTGCAATTTCATCAAGTCTCGATTCGTGAATCCCCTTTAACTTGCGGTGGTTTGGAGTTGCGGAAGATGATGACTTGTGAACGTCTCGCAAATTTGGCTCTAGCAGGCATGATTTCTCTCTCTCCCTCTCTCTCTTTCTCTGTAGGAGAGAAAAGTGTACGTAGTTATTTTATGTCTTGTTTCCATTTTGTAGAATTTGTAATTCTTAAGTGCAGCCGAAATTTGTTAATCCTGAATCTGCGTTAAGGAATATCTTTGTATGTTTGTGGTTCTGTAATTTGATTCTCAGACCCATTAGATGAAAATATTTAATTCTGAGTGTGCAATCCTTGCCTAGGATGCCTTGTTCATATGAGAATTAGTGGAAAATTAAGAATTATTAATGATTCTCAGACCCATCAGGTGTAGCTTTTACTTAGTTCGTGTACTCGCTTCTGGTTCTCCGGAATCTTATCAATGTCCCCAGTTGTATTTTTGAAACTCCCTTTTAGCCCTTTTGATTTTTTCCTTTATATATTTATGAAGAGGCCTTTTTTTCTTCTAATTGATAGTCGTTTGTAAAACTTACTGAAGTTTTTTTCGCTCAATCATTGTAACCATGGTGTTTGTTTGTTTTCTTATCTTCTCCTTTGATCTTTATATAATTCATCATTTATGACGCATGGATATTATTCTGTGGATGTGGTTGAAGGATTGATATAGGTTGAAATTGCCTGTGTTCCTCATTGAAGTAGACAATAGTATAGAGACTTTATGTATTAAAGATCTGGCAAGAAAGTAGGATGTTGCATTTGCTCATGGAACATTTCCAGATCCAATTGTGATGTCAACTCTTTATATTTAGTGAGTTGGGTTGATCCAGTCGGACTGTCCGGATATGTGATGGCAATATGGCATTAATAAAGGATAGTGTCCATCTAACTTTTCATTTTCCTCCTCATTTTGTGATACACGTTGATTAGAATGTAGTTTTATAGACATCCAGAGATAAGCAATGTTTATGTAGTGTTGTACTGCTGTAAATTAAGGAGATAATGCAGCATTTTACATCCTTGTTCAGCATTGGTTTTTCTCTTGCCTTGGTTTGTTACATGAAGATAGCAAATAAGAATTGTTGATTTAATAGATCATCTTGAAATTTAAAGATGCATTTAACAATGGAAAAGATTATTTTTTAACAATGGAATAATTGGCTTGGGCATTTTTTCAAGTTTCACTAGTAAAACGAACCAATTCTTCTATATTGGTAGAGGGGTTTAGTTGCTTGAGAATTCCTCCGTACCCCAAATTAGAGGCATCAATTTCAACAATTTTAGGCCAATGAATATTGGCCAAAGATAAGCAAGGTAATTGCTTGGCCTTTAATTTAATTTGTTGGACAACCAGAGTATGTTGAGCAGTCCAAGGAGAAGGGTTTTTACGAAGACGTGAATACAGAATGGTTGTATCCTTAGCAAAGTCTATAATAGTCAGGAATATAATTCAAACTACCAAGAAATCTTTGCAATTGGGTTTTATCTTTAAGTTCGCCAGGAAACTTAGAAGCAAATTCAATTGCACGATCAATAGGGAGAATTTTCCCTTCACAAATATGATGTCCCAAAAAGCGGACATTGGTTTGGAAAAGTCTCATCTTGGGAGCAGACAAAACTAAACCATTACGTTTGACTACATCTTTCAGAATATTAAGATGTTTAAAATGTTTGTCAATAGAAGAGGAGAATATGAGTAGTCATCAATGTAACAAGACAAAATTTAGAATAGGGAATGAAAATATCATTTATAATATTCTGGAATTCCGAAGGTGCATTTTTAAGTCCAAAAAGCATCACATTCCATTGGTAATGGCCAAAAGGGACAGTGAAGGCAGTTTTATACCCGTCTTCAGGGGCAATTTAAATTTCCCAATAACTAGATTTGAGGTCAAATTTAGAAAAGATAGCTGCGGATTGCAGGCGATCTAATAAATCCTTTTTATTAGGAGTAGGATATCTGATCCATTGAAGAACATCATTTAAAGGTTTGTAATTAATAACAAGACGTGGAGATCCTCGTTTTTTTTCAGCTGCCTTATTAACATAAAAGGCAGTACAACTCCAAGGAGAGTCACTTTTAGAAATAAGTTTCTTATCCAAAAGAGTTTGGATTTCGTTTTTACAAAGCTCAAGCCAGTCAGCTTTCATTTGACTAGGTCGGGCCTTTGTAGGAATTTGTTTTTCATTGAAATCTTTTCATAAGGCAAAGAAACAATATGTTGCTTGCGTTCCCAAAAAGCATTGGGGATATCACTACTGACTTCTTGTAGAAGTTGCTGTTTGATAGTTTCAATACGTGATTGCATGTCAGATTGTTGCAATCTATTTTGAATAGTCAAGGAAGAAATTTCTTTCTGAAGGAAGACTAATTGTTTTTCCTTATTTTTAATAAAATTAATATTTTTAGAAATTGGTAAAGTAATAAATTAAAAAACAATTTCTTTACCATTAATGGTAGTAAAAATACCATGAGTATTAATTTTATTAATAGGCATTATTAATGCTAAGAATGGGGTCCCAAGAATAACTTGCTGGAACATATTTTGTACAAGTAAAAAGGTTGATGATAAGCATAAACTTTCTTTGCAGATTAATACATTATTAAGTTTATACTTAATGTGCATTTTGCCACCACTAGCATTAGTGAGCCGCTGAGTAGTTTTTTCAAATGTGTAGGACCAAGTCCTTCTTGGATGCAGTTCATATCTGCACTACTATCAACAAGAGCAGTAATATTAGACAGAGTGAATTCTCTGTCAATTACTAGAGTAATTGAAATAAACAACTTTTGGAAAATAATTTGATTTAATAGCATTAAGTAATCAGATTGAGATTCAGCTGTAGAATTAGAAGTAGAATCCTCAGGATTAGGGATTGGGTCAATTAAGTTTCCTTTATTAGGAAGAATATGATCTTTTAAATGATAAATCTCATTTTTCATTAAATCCTGATTTTATTTTAGGAGTTTTAGCTCAATTTTTAATTGATTAACTTCATTCCTTAAATCAGAAATAGTAGACTGTCTTTCATTAGACTGAGAAGGATTGAGACGATTTAAAATTTATTTCATATGCAAGTAGTAGAAGGAATTTTAGGAGATTCAGGAACATGAATGTCCTGTTTACTAAATTCATAGCAAGTTTTTATTAATTGCATTTTAGCTTGGGGATCTTGGATTTGATCAATTAATTCAAGAAGTGATTGTTGATGGTTAGTAAGCACATTTAAGCTAAGACCATTCATTTGGAGAATAGCTTGTAAATTATCACATTGGTTACGCAATACACTACATTGGCAATGAGAATTAGAATCAGAAGAGGATGATGAGGAAGTGTAAAGCTGATTAAACTCGTCATCATCAGAAGGAGAAGAATGATCATGTTCAGACTCCGAACTATTAAGTAATAATTTACTTAATTGAAGTTTAAGATCTTCATCAATTTGAAGATTATTTAATTTTTTCTGAGTGGTACATTTCTTGGCATAATGGCCTATTTTTCCACACTAATAACATTTGGCAGATTTTTTAGATCTAGGTTTCTGAGAAGAATATCCTTTAGATTTGGACTTACCTTTATAGGAGGATTCAGGTTTAGAAGTCTTCCTATAAGATTTTCGTTTAGAAGAACCATGCTTCTTAGAAGTTTTTCTAGAAAATTTCCTAGATGCAGTGGGATATGGAATTTGGGTATCATAGGCATATTGCTCGCAAAAATCTCAAGTTTCTTTATTTTTGGCTAAATTCTGCTTTTTCAATTGTCTATTTAATTTAATATCATTACAAATGGCAAGACCTTCAGTGATAGCAATATTTATCAAACTGCCATAAGTATGATTATTATAGGGGATGGAAATTCCATTATGGAGATCCCTCAATTTTTTTCTAACTTTCTCAGCAAAGAAAATAGGTAAGCCATCAATAAATTTGGCTTTCCAACACTCTGAATTAGCATCAGTTCTTTGTAGGACTTTGGCGAGAAAAACATCTTTATACCACCTGAAATGACTTAGAGTGGGCAACGAAGATTCTGCAAAAGTTCACGGGAGCGATCATTATTGACGCCTTTAGAACCAATAAAATGGTGAATAATAGTAAGGACAAGGGTATAAACCGTATCAGGAAGAGGAACATCCTGGTTGGTTTTCTTAATAAATTTAGTGGCCTACTGAATTTATTAAGAATGAAACCAACCAGCATTTTACTTCCTTGTTCAGCATTGGTTTTTCTCTTGGCTTGGTTTGTTACATGGAGATAGCATCTAGCGTTTTGAAACTTGTTTGGCTAGATGTACTGATCCTAATTTTGAAAGAGAATTGGAAGGTCATTTCTCAGACTTTTTTCCCTAGATGTTTGTTGGGATTTAACTGAAGAATTACATCAATAATTCTTTCCTTGTGCTATAAGTGGAGCAAATTCCTTGTGCTAGATTTGTGTACTTCCTCTTTTATTTTATTATTGTTTAACCCTTTTGATCAGTTATATTTATTATAAAAGGAATTTATAGATGAATACAAGCTAGTCTCTTTTTTATGCTATTTAATCCGTTGCACTCTCTCGTTAACAAGAAGTCCTTTATATTTGTACACAGCCTTCTTATTATAGGTAATCCAGATGTATGTTATGATGGTTTGTCATTAATACATAAAAAATTAGTAGCTTGTTCAGTTGGTCTTGAAGCTATTCAGATTTTCTTCTGTTGACCTATTTTAAAAAGCTGTTTGCTTATCTAATAATTTTTCTTTTTTATCTATTCTCTCTTCTCATCATGGATATAGTTATTTCTTCAAAAGGACGAGTTTTCAAGTGCATCAGTAAAATTTGAAAGAGTATGGTGCTTTCTCACTTTACAAACTCTTGATTGCATGGATGATCAACAGTGCATAGTACCTTCCCAGAGAATCCTCTTTAAGCTTAAGTCGTCTGAAATATTTTCCGTATTCTTCTTGTTAAGAAAAAAAAAAAAAATTAGAAATTTACAATATGATTGACATTAATGCATTTTGAAGATCAATGGTTTCAATTATTTGTTTGCTGACGGATGATAAAATTATAGCAGTCTGGGCCACTCGAGTTGTAGAGCATGTCACTATTTGACTCGTGTTCTGTGTTACAGGTTTAACTTTGGCACCACTTATTGTAAAGGTAGATCCAAATTTAAACGTCATTTTGACAGCTTGCCTGACAGTTTATGTGGGCTGCTACCGCTCTGTCAAGCCTACCCCACCTTCAGTAAGTACAACCGTCTCATTGGACCATGACATGGTTCCAATTTTAATTCTTCTTTCCTTTGAGTACTTTTTTAATCTTGATTGTGCGATGTTTAATCATGCAGGAGACTATGTCAAAAGAACATGCTATGCGCTTTCCCTTGGTTGGAAGTGCGATGCTATTGTCATTGTTTTTACTCTTCAAGTTTCTATCAAAAGATTTGGTTAATGCCGTACTGACATGCTACTTCTTTATACTGGGGATAATAGCTTTTTCGTATGTTCTTTTCTATGCTTTGCACTACTACACCTATTGCAATATTGGTCATTAAGAATTAATGCTAGTACAATCGCTTTATAAATATGTCATATCTTATGTTTTCCTTTTTATGACTCCTCCATGTGCAGTGCAACATTGTTACCTGCGATCAAACGTTTTCTTCCAACAAGATGGAATGAAGACCTTATTACCTGGCATTTTCCATACTTCCGTTGTATGTAGTCTCCTTGCTGTTACCCTTTTTAGTTTTGCGTCTTCTTTTGATTTGTCTTTCTGTGGTTTAATCCTTTCCTCTCAGACTTCACAGAACAGTTTTGGTGCAATGAAGCTGTATGCTACCATTTTTATTGCTAATATGTTAGACTTTGGACATTTATATTTCTGCCTGTTAAAATAACCTGAGTACACTATCTCAAGTGGTGCTTGCTAATTGTGACAGCTAAAACTTGGTTGAGTGGATTAGTAGGTTTTCAAGGTCCAAGTATTGTAGTGGGGCTTCATGTTAATGTTTTTTCTTCATTCGCTGTTCCTTCAGTCATCATTTGATGCAGTTGTCCTATCTGATTGTATCTGCATTGCAGAATGATGTATGTACTTGTGTCTTTCTTACACAGCTCTGGAGGTTGAGTTTACGAGGTCTCAGATAGTTGCAGCAATTCCTGGAACATTTTTTTGTGCATGGTATGCCTCACAGAAGCATTGGCTTGCAAACAATATATTGGGCCTAGCTTTCTGCATTCAGGTTTGATTGTGCCTTTTATAAATGAAACCTGCATTATTTATAATATCTTTGTCTAGTTAGTTTATAACTTTGTTATCCTTCTGGGTCACTTGGGTCCTGGCTTACTATAAGAAAATATCCCATTCCCTTTGCTGTTACTTGTATATTGGAATGTTTACATCATATCACTTTATTTTTCATTTCTTATAATCATGTCCTATGTGCCCAAACATATCTATTAGGCTTGTGCAGAATTTCACAGAAATTCTGAATTAGATTTTTTTTTCTTTTTAATAATATAGTTTTTTTTGGGCTTGTACTTACTACTTCGTGCTTAGTCTGAATTTCTGTCCAGATATTTCTGCTTGAACTTTATGTATCTGTGTATGGGTTTTTCAGTTGGAGAAGTATACCTGGTTCTGGTTCTCAATAAATTTCTATTATTACCTGTGTTTTTCTCTTTAACTTTGTGTAACTGGCTACAGCATGAAGTTGATGACTTTCATTGCTTATCTCAGTTTTGATTTTCTGGATACTTCTAGTGACTAATGAATAATTTATCTGTTACCGGCATTTGCATTTACGATGGAGCTATTAGATAAATCTTATCAAGTCAATGATTTCAGAATGGTTTTGCAGGGAATTGAAATGCTCTCTCTTGGGTCTTTTAAGATTGGTGCCATCCTCTTGGTAAGAACCACATCCTAAATTGACATGTTCTTCGAGGAACTGTAATGAACTGGAGACATATGAGCTTGTTTTACTGCATTTAGGAATCTGATTATGCTGTTACTTTAAATTGTGTTTTTTGTGCTGATCATCATTTTTGTACCTATTTTAACAATATCTTGGTTGCACAAGAAACTGGTAGCATGGTAATGCTGTTATGGATATTTGAAACCTTTTGAAAGCCAAACCTGTTCATTAACATTGATGTACTTTAAATTTTGTAAAATAATGAACAACTGATAGTAGCAATTACCATGTGAGCGTAAATAACCAAGTTCAATAGAAGGAAGGTTTCGATGACTGCAAACATTGCCAAGTTTTGTTGGAAATCTTATCATTTTTTTAAATGTCATTTGATACTTCAGTCATTGGAGATCTTGTCATCATCACCTACAGGAAGTTCCTTAAGAATGTGTTTGGATTCGGTTTGTGGATTTCTAAATCTGTATATATGAAATTCGCAGATCTAAAATCCACGGATCAGAGTTGGGCACTGGAGAGGAAATAAAGTCCCTTTAGATTTTTGAAGTAACTACTCATAAGAGATTATTTCTAATCCCATGATTTTGAAGTTAATATGCTTTTGAATTCTCAAGGAATTTTGGTAAATCCAAATCCAGGTTGTTAAAACCCAACCAAACAATCGATTTGCATTTGGGCTTGAATTCACATCCGCCCCTTCGAAAACCCAAATCCAAATGCACCCTAGTAGTTTTTGGAATTGTATTGTTTAAGTAGTGTGGTGTCTTCAGAGACTTGCTAGGACATTATTCATGCCTTTTCTAGTCTGTTTGGGGAGGAGGGGGGGTGCGATCAGAGTAGATGTTTGTGTGGTGGCTTTGTGGATTCGTGTGGTTAGAAGCCTTCGTCTTTCACGTGTTCTTGTCAAGGGGGAACTCTATTGTGATCCGTTGCCTGTCAAGTCCCCCGAGACTGCTCTCAGAGATTAGTTCATTTTATTCATTTGATCAAGGATATGGCTAATGGGTTGAACATCTCATTCTCTCACGTGCATAGATCTGCGAATGAATTAGTTGATAGGTTGGTTAGGAGAGGAGTCGCTAGGACCTCTATTTGTAGGGGTCTATCACCTGCTGACTGTGGTTGCATGGGGAGAGCATGTTTGATGTATACTAGTTAGTATGTTACCTTTGAAGATTATCTGTTTTTTTTTTGTTTCTTGCGTTCATGTACCTGTGCTTTTGGTACTTCCCCTAGTTGGGGAGGTTGCTCTTTCTTGTATTTTTTTTTCCTCTTTTATGTATGCTTTTTCTTTCGTTATTCATCAAAGGAAAAAAGTAGTGCGGATGCTATTAGGAAACATGATCATAGAAGAAACACAAGCTCCATGCTAGCTACTTTTTAAATGGAATGGTCTTTGGTGCATCTGGGTATCTGACATCGAGAAGACCATTCTAATCAGTAAGGATGTAATCTAATTTTAACAAAGATAAAAGAAAGCAAGGAGAACAATAGAGAATGAATTTGTTGCTATGTGAAGCCAAGAATAAGAAGGGAATCAATTTTTTATTTTTTTTTATGTTAAACAAGGATAGACTGAAAAACTGATTATATTCTCCATTGAAGTCATTTACACAACCTATTAACTCTACTAACAATTAACAATAATCCCAATCTCTTACTCACTTGTAACTTAGGTAAAGTTAATGAAAGACTGAACTACCTTTATACTGATAAAAAAAAGACTGAACTACCTTTATAAACTAAACATTGAAGTACTGTGAACAATCTTGCTAAAACTTTTACCTCTCCAAATACCCATATGAACCAGAGGATTTGATCAAAACTGATGGATCTAGCTTTCATTTGAGGTTTCATCAGTGTTTTAAATGTCATGAGATGTCCCAAATTTTGAAGGGGACGATACAGGTCATGACATGTCAGCAACATTTGGGGAACAGTGGAAAAAAAACAAGTCAAAGAAAAAGTGAAGAAAATGGGTGAAAATATGGTTTCAATGAAACTTTTTAGCAACATATAAATAACCAAAATATGACAAAAACTGCATATATAATATATAGTAAATGACATACTTGAGGAGGTACATTTGTGTACATGCATGGGAAAAAACATAATCATCCTAGTTCATCCACAACGATAGTTTAAATAAGATAAATATATCTAAATATAATAAGCATAATAAAATTGTCCAAATGGCATAATATTATTAGATGAAATGAGCAAGCAAACACAATGAGGAGACATCACTACATCACATCCATAAACAGTGGCGTTCTGGCTCAATGTCGTCCTCATCACCCCACCACCTCTATATATGCATTGTTTTTGTCATATTTTGGGTTATTAGATGTAGGGGTGTCAACGGTTCGGTTTAGAGGTCAAACCTAAACCAAATCGACTTTGAAGTGAGCAATTCGAAAACCGAGCCTAACCGAAACTCGAATAAAAAAACCAAACCGAAAACCAAACCAAATTTTTTTGACTAAACCGTAAACCGAATCAAACCGATTAGACCAAAAAAATATTACATATTATTATTATCTTTTAAAAAATAATAATAAAAATAAAATTTAATATTTAAACAGGTTAGACCGAAGGAAAAACCGATACGGTTAACCTTCAAAGGTCATACCAAAATTGGTGGTCCACCTCTCACAATACCACCCCTATTTATAGCACATC
>JAUPMG010019130.1:0-15248 GCA_031762675.1 Pachysandra terminalis | reverse complement strand
GGAATCCACACCAAATCTCCAAATACCAACATGAAGCCCAACCTCTCTGCAATAATGTCCCATCTACAAAAGAAAACAACATATAAAGGGGTCAGCTTTGTAAATTAAACCATGGTTTTAAATTTCAGAAAATTTTGGCAAACTTTCAAAAAAAATCATTTTCATATTCGTTGTATTCCTTGATGGTGCAGAAATTTCGTTATTTTTGCCGAAATTACGCTAATATTGCCGAAATTTCACCAAAGTTATCAAAAATTCACTTTTTTCGCTAGAAATATTGGTGGTCCTTTTCAAGTCAAATAAAACCCTACGAACTTCAGTTTCTTCAATCTTTTGCAAGATTTGGATTTCTAATTGAAATCTAACAACTCCATTTAATGATTTCACAAAACAATAATATACTAAATTATTGAATTATCAAAAAAAAATAATACACTAAATCATTTAGATACAAGATGCATGTTTTTTTTTTTTGATGAATAACCAGCAGGTATATATATATATATATATATATATATATATATATATATATATATAAGAGAAAGAGAAATACAAGTCATAACAAGGAAAGGCCAGGCGCACAAGTGGAGCACCTAACCATAAACACGAGCATAGAACAGAAAAACAGAAAACCAAGAACAAACAACATAGATCGTGAAACAATAGCTTTCCAAGCCGCGAGGCTAACAAGACAATAAAATTCGATCATCCTCCATCACCGATCATCTCAGACGTAGGTATCCCGACAAACATCGCCTCTTTGTCAATGCCATCTCTAGCCAACCGATCTGCCAGCCCATTCCCAGACCTGGGAGTATGAGCAAATGATGCCTGGATCACACCGCCCAAATGCCTAGTCAATCTGACGAGATGAAAGAAACGCCAAGGACAAGATGCATGTTGATGCATCTATTTTCATGCATTTACAATTACATGCATTGAAAATGATTATTGATGATGAAAATCAAACTCTTGGGAAACATGTTTTTTTACGCTTTTCGTACTTTAAAATGTAATGAAATTTTCCATTAAAGGTATAAATAAACATATTATTGAAAACATAAGAATTTAAAAAAAAAAATTGTAATACATTAGTAAGACAAGTGTAATTATAATGGTGGTCCATTTAAATTGCACTATCGTCACCCTATCAATTGTGACATGTGACTTTAAAGTTTAAGCCGATTCAGCACTCAATGATATGATTTGTCATTTGTGAGCTTGGAATTAAACCAGGTATTTGGAAGTTATATTTCTATATTGTTTTTATGATAGTTGAATTTATTTTAATGTTTTTTGGATGGTAGTGCACATTTCATACATCTATGCATATTGGCAGCACGTATTTTAGTTACTCAAATGGGTGTTTATTGTTATGCATAACTGCTTATTGTTATATTTAGAGTTATTTGTGTGCATTTATGTATCTTTTTGTGATCCCTGAAATTTCAAAATTGTCTTAATTTTCCTCAATTTCTCTCCATCTAGCGAAATATTCCTTCAAAATGAAAATATCTCCCGAAATTTCACCCAGGGCCCAGTGACGAAATTTCAAGGGAAAGATATTTATAACACTGAATTAAACCATTTATTAATTACAAAATAAATATGTCCACAATATCTAAGGTTAAGACATGTGGCTAGGATCATGTAGGAAGTTTCAATCTCCAATTGATGACTGAGATTTGATATAAGGAAATAGAAACACTCTCTATTAAAAAGGATTCAAATAAAAAAGTAAACAGAACAGGAGATAAGTCAAAGATAAGGAATTAGTAAGTATTCTCTACAAACTATAATAGTAATAAAGCTAAGATATAAATTAATGGCTAAGATCTTGTAGGAGCCTTCAATCTCCAATTGATGGTTGAGATTTGGAACTAAGAATTAGTAGGTATTCTCTACAAACTAGAATAGCAACTATTGAAAAAAAAGCTAGGATTCTAAACAGGAATTAGTAAGAAATCAAAGTAGAAATAAACCAATAAAGGTTGGAAAACTAATCTAAGGATAGAGATTAGAGTTCCTATAGTTTCTAATGCTAGAGTTCCTAAGTGCCTATATAAACACAAGGCCTTGGGAGGTTGATTCATTGCTTGGAGAAGAAGAAGAAGAATAGGAAGAGGTGTAATTCTCTACGCCAATCATCAAATCAATGTAAGTATTCAGATCTAACTTTATTTTTTATTTAAATAGGAGTACAAGGTTACTTTCTTTGAGTATGAAGTAAGTTCTTAGTTTCAAAACCAATTTTCTTAGTTTGATGGTAGGATATAGTAAGTTCAAATTTAATTATGTTTTATGAAGTTTGTTTATTGGATTTTGTGCGGAATCCAAAGTTATGAGAGGTTACTTAACCAAGTTTTATGTTTAAGGTTGTAGAGGAGACAAAAACAAGCCAAATAAACCAAACCGCGACGTTCAGCGACCTCCTCGGTGCGCCGAACTTGCCCAGAAACCCCTCGACGACCCCTCGGCTCGCCGAGAGCACGCCGTGCCCCATATTGAGATCTTTAGGCTCCTGGTTGCTCACCAAGACCCCACTCGGCGCGCCAAAAGCACGTCGAGCGTCACAGAGGATTTTTAAGGCCTGGTTTATTCACCAAGACCCTACTCGGCGCGCCGAACAGCACGCCGAACCTGACATTCTGACCAACCCAAAAACCCAGAAACCCAAAAGAGACCCTCAGCGACCTCCTCGGCTCGCCGAAAGCCCACCGAGACCCACTTGGCGACCCCTCAATTCGCCGAGAATTGCAAACCTAGCCCGATTAATTTGAATTTTTATGTGCTAACCTATTTTGATCTCATTAGGCCAATTATGATATTACTTTTGCTCAAATATGCTTATTTCTTATACTCACTTCTTTATGGACCTATTAGCTATGTTTGATGGACATGTGATATTTTGATATACTTCATATTGTTTGGTTACTCATTGTCCAGCATGTTAATTAGTCATATTGCACATTGTACACAAGATTTGAATGCTTAGTTAATGAGCACTTTCTCACTTGCACAGCATTATGCTTCATGACCATGGAATTGGTCTAAAAGCCATACCCTTTGCATATGAATCCATATTTCTAGAAGTCGTGATAATCACGAGAGTATTATGATCTGGAAAACATAATAGGGGAGGAGACTTGTATTTTCTGGAGTTGAAGGACTGATCATCCCAATAGACCTATCTTGATTCTTGTCTTGCGAGACGAATGCCCGTCTTGTTGGATGGATGACCGAGTGAAATTTGTTAGTAGATCTGTTTATGTATGACTCACAAGGAACAGTTCACATTGGTCAAGCCATGGGATTTTTCCCCATGATCGGAAATAAAGTGAGGAAATTGGGACCTCTAAGTCGCAAATCCTAGAAACTATGTTGCGCACATGGAATAACCCCCTATTCTGGCCGCGTATTCGGAGGATGGTTTTCATCTTGTTTAGCCAAGGGTTTAGATCGGGTGTGAAACATACACTAAACGAATACTATACAGTCAACAGAATACATATTGCATAATAGATTGTTTGTCTTCAATCACATGTGGTGATCTTACTTGCTAGGTGCACAGCATGCATTAAGAACTGAATCAGCCCATTGCATTACATTGCATATTACATCTTATTGCATCATTATTCACATATTTATCGCATATTGATCACACATCATTTATTATTCACATCTAACATGTTTCCCTTGCATATTAATATATATATCTCATGATTTACTCATGTATTGTTTAGAAGGATTACCATTGAAGAATGGCATTGTCCCTACTTCAATCTTAAATATTGTTAGCCTTGTCTACTTACAAAGCTAGTGTAGTTTACGCTTTCGAGCACAACATATTTTAGAACCTATAGATGACGGACATAAGGACCATGAGGACCAAGATGGAGGACAAGGATGCTTTGAAGATATTAGTTATTATTAGGATTTTATTCGATGATTTTAGTAGAACTTGTAGTAAGGTTTATTTGCTGTAATTCAATACTTTGGTTTTCAGTAGTTAATAGGGATTGATTTGAAGCATGAGACTAGCATTTTACTTTCCGTTGTTTTCTGTTTGAAGGATGCTATGTGATGGATATTTTCTTAATAATACTACTTTTCTATACTTAATCTTATATAATATCATTCTTAATTCAATGATTTTGGTTATGTATTGCTCATCCATTCTCATCTGGATATGGGGTGAGAGTTATAACTCAAACTTGGGGACTCTATTGAAATTTCCAGGTTTGGCTCGTGGCAATTCTAGTCTGTCTCACCGGATTTAGATGACTAGTGAGTCTTGGCTTTTTCTACCATGTGGAGCAACTATGTAGCCAGTCCAGACCTTCCACTAGATACCCCCCCCCCACCCCCCCCCCCGAATAGGTCACATGGACAATAGTTCAAACCATATATATATATTTGATAATTAGTAGTTCAAACCATATATGCCCTAATAGTAAGTGTTAGAGATTTTCTCACACGTTACAACAGCTGTTGAATTTCTTAATATTAATGAAGTTTAACAACAAGAAATACATTACATTTAGGAGAACCATTTCTGCACTGTGAAAAACGCATTTTGGGCTGAAACATAGTTTGTAGGATGGAGTCAACTGGAAGTACAGATGAACAAATGGCCTTCTCCAAAAAACCTACTACGTGTCAAACTGTGCCTCACCAGGTTTCTAGTCTAGAGTGTTTTCACCAGACAAGCCAGCTTCTTTACAATATCAACAAAATACTGTATTGCAGTTGGTTGGGAACAGAAAATCTTATCTTGCCATCCCAATCTTTCAAAAAACAATATCTTCAATTAGATTTTTGACCGAGTCCATCTTGGTCCTTTTTTCTCTACAGCCTTTAGATCCTTCAACTTTCACCATTCACACTCTGTCACAGGTGCATTTATATGTCACCACATTGCCAAACCATCAAAACTGACTTTCCTTTAGTTTGTCTGATATTAGGGCTACTCCTAGACGATATGTCTGTTCCTTAACTTATTTTTCTTAATCATTCCACATATCCACCGGAACACTCTTAACTTAACAAGGTGTTGCTTTTTTATTGCCTAATATCCCGATCTGAACATCATGGCAGGCCTAATGGGCCATCTTAAAAGAAAATTCTCAACAGAAGATTCACACGATACAATTTAGTTACATAAAGAGAGATGATTACTTGGACATAGGAATGAGGACAGATACAATCACAAATATGTAAAGAAATTTTGCTTCAACTAAAGCAATTTGAGGAAGATTTTGCACCAAAAATTTGCAAAAATTTCATATTGTGTAGCCATCATATTTTGGGGGCAAATTAGGAAACTGAAAAACGTAAATGCTGAAAGCCTAACATCAAAAGTTTTCCAAAATTTTATTACGAGTAATTCTACTTTGAGATCCTTAAATGACGCATTAAAATCAGAAGTAATCATTCCTCTTGAAGCATTCATGAAAGCAACAAGTTGTATTCTTCAATCAACAATTCAAACATGTTCTTTCATTTTTCTTGTCCCGAGGTGCCTCCCATCCCCCACCCCCTCCTTTTATTTTTGAATATTAGGTTTATAAATAGGAGGAATGAGGTGGTAAGGTGCCGTTGGAATCTGCCTGGGTATCATGATTCTGTTTTACAGGCCGATGGCTCAATAGAGGATCAGTTTGAAGACATAAGGGTGATTCATGATAGTGGAAGAGGTCTAGTTTGGCGTTTCTAGGCAAAGCAATTGAGCCGTATATTTAAGTGTTCAAGCAGTTGACAATATACAGGGGTATTCTTCATGCTAAAGAGCTAGGTATGACTTCCATTTTGATACATATACTGATTCTATCAATGCTGCAGACGTTTTGTCAAGGGGAGGTGGTAAGGTGCCGTTGGAATCTGCCTGGGTATCATGATTCTGTTTCACAGGCTGATAGCTCAAAAGAGGATCAGTTTGACGATATAAGGGTGATTCATGACGGTAGAAGAGGTCCAGTTTGGCATTTCTAGGCAAAGCAATTGAGCCATATATTTAAGTGTTCGAGCAATTGACAATATACAGGGGTATTCTTCATGCTAAAGAGCTAGGTATGACTTCCATTTTGATACAAATATGATTCTATCAATGCTGCAGACGTTTTGTCATCCCTTGCTTTACAGGTCCTCCAGATCTTTCAGTCATATTAAAGCATTCAGTATATGTGGCCTAAGGTAAATTAACCTGTTGATTTTTTGTCATCACTTTGTAACCTGATGTAGAATTTGTTAATTGTTATGCCCACTCATCAGTTTTCTGGAATTCTTCCTAAGCTTATAGAGGATGATGCAAAGGGGTGTAACTATGCAAAGGGGCATAAATATCTCAGATTTTAATTTCTCTGGTTGTTAATGAATTCTTATCTTACCAAAAAGCAAAAAATAATAGGAAGAATAAGAATAACAATAACAATAACAATAGTAATAACAATAATAATAACAACAATAATAATGAAAACCAAACAAGTTCATTAGAATTAAGGAAAAAGAAATTAGTTGATTATGTTGTATTAAAAGAAAGGGGGGCCGATGTACATGATTTCTATATAAAGAAACTAGCAGAAACCAGCAAGTCAAAGTTGTACAAGGCCAAACACCCACAACAGAAATTGACAGACGTGCATTTTAACTTCCACCTCTTAGGTTTTCTCATCTTTGAAGATACATCTATTCCTTTCCTTCCAGATTGCACAGCAATCAAAGTGTCTACGAGCCCCAATGAAACAAAGCATCAACAAAGAAAAAGGGCATAGGCCATGAAATACCAATTGTCCCAAATATTTGACAAGCTTATAATGAATGAAAATGAAGGAGAAAGCGGCCGACTCCTCTTCTTTACAAAGGGAGCATTCTTGATTCCTAGTAATAACATTGTCCACCATCACTATTCTATCTAAATCCACTAAACACAAGCAAAAAGACACTTTGGATAGGACCAGAGCTTTCCAAGTGACTTTGGCTAGATCGAGCATCAGGGCATCAGGAAGAGGAGACTTGAAAAGGAACTTATGGAGAAAGCACGATTAAGGCCCCCAAATCCACCATCTTAGATTCAAAAGGGATTTGACAAAGACATCGCCTGCAGAGCCTCCAATAAAGCTGCACTTGGTCAACCTACTAGTCAAATAGATCTCTCCTAAAAGAAAGTTACCAGTAGGTGGAGTTTCCATTTGTGACTAGGATTTCTCTAACCAAGAAATTTGAAGTGATCGTTGCAGGCACCAAGGATCTCTTCAAAAACGTATTGTCACCTCTCTTCACCAAGAAATGAATGCCTCTATGAAAGTAATAAAATATCAATAGAAGACTTTTACAAGTTAACCATCTGAAAACCAACTATCAAGTTGCTATCCCTGTCTTCAGCCTGCTTCCATTCTTGGCCCTTATAATTGTTATCCATAGCTACCTAACTCCTTAATCTCAATAACCACTTGTGTCGGAGGGCCTTATTGAAGAGGGAAAGGTTCTTGATACCAAATTTCACTAGAATCGTTAGGCCTGCACACTTCTTTCAAGTTTAAACTAACCACGTTGTACTTGAACCTATACCCTACTTCCACTCCACAAAAATATTTGTGCAATTTAATCCATCTCTTGGTTGAGGAAATTTGCAAGTCAAAGAGTGACATGAGGCACATTGGAGAGATTGGAGAGTGTTAATGGACTCATCTGTAATGTGTTTAGTAGCTAGGGGTATTTCTACCTTTCTTTGTTTTGTAGATTGTCTAAACCCTATATAGTATGAGCCGTGCAAGGCAGAATATTGAAAATCTTTCCTTCTTTCTTCAATTCTTTCTCTCTTCTTCTTTCTACCATTCTTGTACTCTAAACCCTAATCGTAATAGAGCATTTTAAAGTCTTGGTTAATTTACTTACAAACACCAGACTAAAAGGAAACTTTGGAACTTATAAAACTAAAGACAAAGACAAAGATGACTAGGGTTAGTCATATCAAAACCAGGTACATCATCTGCAAGGGTAATACAATGAGAGGAACTCGATGGATGTACAGAAGAAAACACTCCGGGGGTACCAATCAAGTGATTTAATGTGATAAGAACCTTTCTCCTTTGTTGTGCAATATAAAAGAATAACGACTATGTCGAGGATAGCCACCTCCTTAACACGATTTTTGGAATAAATATTGCTTGCTGATTCACTCGTTAACATCTCTTAAATACATGTCCTTCCATATGACCTAAAATATTCCTTCAACACAACTACCTAAACTAAAAACTCCTTCAACACAGCTCCTAGATACTCCCTAATCTTTTAAGATAACTACCCATACTAATCTATTTTTATCCAACTGATTACAACCCATATTTGCTTAGTTACGGTACCTAAACACAAAGTAAATCTAACTAAATTCAAACACATCCATGTATGCATGAAGGGCATGGGTACGTAACAGTTCCTCCCCCATCAAACCACCTTGTCCTCAAAGTGGATCATCACGTCTCACCTCTTCCTCAAGTGTATTAATTTTTTCCACTTTTCATCATAACAATAATCTTCTTCAGGCCAATAACCTTCCATGAGAAATAATTTTTGCACTTTGCATTTATGCCCGAGCATGAATTTCTCATCACAGTTATATCAAAGGAATTTATCACGCCTCTCCTTCATTTCCACAAGTGTAAGCCTCTTGATTATGAGTGGACTGGATTTAGTAATAACCATCGATGAAGAAGAGGACCGATCCAAGTCTTGACAAGATGGCTCTCTTCGTGACGTGACCTTCTCTTCTTGCATCCTTGGCAAGCCTACAGCAGCTGATAAAGTAGGTGGTTTGAGCATCTGCACGCTCAGACGAATTTCATCCTTCAACCCCCAATGAAACAGCTTGTCATAAAAGCCTCCTTCAAACCTTCAGTTTTGTTGGCAAGCTCTTCAAACCAGGTTTGATATTCTTCTACTGTAGTAGTCTGCATTAGTTTGGTGAAGAGAGCTATGGGGTCTTCAAACACCACAAGGCCGAAACGTACCAGCAACGCCTTTGTGAAGGAGCTCCAACTGTTGATCGCTTCAGCCTTCTCCATCCATCGAAACTATTGTAGGGCCCTCCCTTCCATATGGAAGGAAGCTACGAGTAATTTCTGTGAGTTAGGGGGTTTGATGATGAACAAAGAATTGCTCAGCTCTATAAACCCATCCCAATGGATCTATCCTGCCAAAATGAGGGAATTCCAAGCGAGTAGCGCGGGTGTGAATGCCTTTATCTTGCTCCACCGAGGCACTGTTGAATTGTAAATTTACCGACTTCTCACCTGATTGTTCTCCCTTATCCTTGCTAGCTTTACTGGTTCCATTATCACTCTTAGAATCCTTGTTTGACAACTTTTGCAGCAACTCATTTAAGAGCTTCCTTCGAGCTTTTGAATCTTCTTGGACTGCAGCTAAGACATGCCCGTGAGCCTCAAATGTGGCCTTAAGCTGTCCCACTAGATCGTCCAATTTTGGCAGTCTCGTACCTTCAGCCATCTCAAGATTTTCCGCTCTGATACCACTGATACGAACCTTTCTCCTTTGTTGTGCAATTTAAAAGATTAACGACTATTTCGAGGATAGCGATCTCCTTAACACGATTTTTGGAATAAATATTGCTTGATGATTCATTCGTTAACATCTCTTAAATACATCTCTTCCTTCCATACGAACTAAAAGACTCCTCCAACACAACTACCTAAACTAAAGACTCCTTTAACACAACTCCTAGATACTCCCTAATCTTTTAAGATAACTATCCATACTTATCTATTTTTATCCAACTGATTACAACCCATATTTACTTAGTTACGGTAACTGAACACAAAGTAAATCTAACTAAATTCAAACACATCCACGTATGCATGAAGGGCATGGGTACATAACATAATGCCTCTGAATCAATAATTGCTTAGAAGCAAAATAGGCTGTATGAATACATGTCTGGGCTGAAGTAGCATTAGAGGATTAAAATGGATGAGATGTAACAAATGAAACCGAAAAGGCCGGCCAAAGATGCTATCTCTATCTATACAGCCTACTTGGCAAAGACTACTGGTTTTCCATGTAGATCCCAGCAAAATCAACAGAATGTTTATCTCTCCCTCAAGGACTACACATACATTACATCAGAATGAAACAAGGGATCCTATTCCGCTCCCTTCAGATAAGAAGATAGTGGGCTGTTATTAGGTGACTACTATTAAATTTCTTCCAGATTGATATGTTTAGAGATTGAAAGCTCGGCAGATACTAAAAGGCTAACACACAACTGTGGTGTTAATTATGTTGAGGCATTTCCCCTGCTACCAAGATCCTGTACCTCAAGAATGCATTTACTACACAGCAACCTCTAGGGGAAGGTATGTATAGACCAACCACCTAGTTTTGTTGCTTAGGTTGTGTCTTCCGGGCATGTTGGTTGGCTCAAAAACCAATTTATGGCCTTAAACAATCCCCTTGGGCTTCGTTTGGGAAGTTTAGTGATGCTGTGATAGAATTTGGCCTAAAAAGGTACCAATCTGATTTACTCTGTGTTTTGTCGTTACTGGAAGGCAGGTTGGGGTGATATTGGAAGTATATGTGGATGACATAGTCATCACTAGTAGTGACAGACAGAAAAAGTATGGAGGCGTTGAAAGCTTTCCTTGAGCAGAAGTTTCATACTAAAGACCTGGGCAAGCTTAGATTCTTCATTGGAATTGAGGTAGTCAGATCTCCTGTATCAGCTTCTCACAAAGGAAGTATGTATTAGATCTGTTAGAGGAGACCAGGTTATTAAGAACTCAACCAGGATACCTCGATGGATCTGAATTCCAAACTCGCCATGGACCGAGGAGACTTGTTTTCTGATCCCAAAAGATATCATCAATTGGTGGGTAAATTGAATTATTTGACTATCACCAGGCCACATATTTCCTTCGTCGTGAGTACTATTAGTCAATTCATGGAAACTCCTTGTGTGCCACATTGAGAAGCAATGATACATATCCTGAAATACTCTTAAAGGAGCTCTAGGACTTGGTTTGCTTTATTAAGAAAATGGACATCTGTTGATTAAGGGTTATTCAGATGTTGATTGAGCCGGATCGAAGATCTATTGCATGTTCTTGGGTGGCAACTTGGTTAGTTGGAAAAGTAAGAAACAAAGTGTGGTAGCTCGCTCTAGAGCAGAAGCCAATACCATGCTGGGGCACATACTACCTATGAGTTGATTAGTTAAAGCATCTATTGCCTGAATTTGGGTATTTGTACATCCTTCAATCAATCTTTTCTGTAATAATCAGGCTACTGTTGTAATACCCTGAATTTCATTTCCTTAAGCATGCAGTTAATTGGTAATTATCTAGATAATAATTTAGGATGCTGAATTTCTGAAGCGGATTGTTATAGGAGATTCCCGCCTGGAAGCCGGAGTCGATGATAACCCCAGAGGGGCTGGTTATAGGAGTGATGAAGAATCGAGGTGAAGGTAGAGAAGGAAGACAGTGGGAGGTTAGTGACCTCACTTCTTCCGGTTCACGGAAGGGTCCGGAGAAAGTTTCGTTCAGGGATATTATCTCCAACAGGTCCGGGGTAGAATCTCAGTATCCAGTGAGAACTGTTAGAGCTGGATCATGGTCGGAGGTGGCTTTCCTGAAGGTAGAATCGAAAGGCTTCTCTTTCGTGAAAGGGAAGTATAATGGAGAAAGGGATGTATAATGGCAGAGAGACTCTTAAGATCAGGGAGAGGTCAGTTGAGATTCGGGTGCCTTGGGATGAATGTTTCTGGTTTGTGCAAGGGGTGGAAAAGGCGTTGAAGTCGGAGAAAGACCAGTTGGTCCTTGGCTCTAGGAGAACATCCAGTTCGGTTCTGGTTTTGGAGGTGAGAAGGACCACTAATTGGTGGAGAGTATTGGAAAGGGGAGGTCTGTTTGTCTCTGTTTTCCGGAAGGGGTGAAAGGATTCGGGTGGACAGAGTTGCTGCAATGTTTAATTTGGTGAGTGGGTCTTCGGAGAGACGTTGGCTGCAGCATTTCTTCTCATTCCCTTGCTTTAGAAGCATCCAAGCCTCTGGATAGTTCCTTAGTACAGAAGAGGGGGCTTAGGAGTCGCGTCAGTTTGGTTGAGGATTCGTTGTCGGAGGAAAATGTTGCAAACTCGCCTTTTCTTTCTACATATGGTGGGTTGGGCACTGTGGTGTGCAATAGCTTAGACCTTTCTAAGAATCTGCAAATTCTGAGCTCTTGTTTGGTTGGAAGGTTTGAAGGGGAAACTCCCCCGATTTGGAAGGTCGGGGATTGGGCAAAAGAGGCTTGGTCTGATTTCGAAAGAGTTGCAGCGGATTGTTTCTCAGCGAATTTATTCCTCTTTACGTTTCGGTCGAGAGAAAATGCGGAAGCCATTTTGGAGAAGGGCAATAGATTCTTTGGTCCTTACTTTCTTTTCCCGGACTGGTGGTGTCCGAATTCGAGCTGTGAAGTGAACGGCGTGAAAGATGACCGGATTTGGGTGAGAGTAGTGGGAGTTCCCCTACATCTTTGGTCCGATAGCGTTTTCAGTTCGATTGGGGAACTGTGTGGTGGATTTGTGCGGCCGGACATGGCAACTGAGAACAGAACGATCCTCCAATGGATCAGATTGCAGGTGAAGAAACCTCCGTGGGGGAGACGAAGGCGATCAGTCTTTCTGAGGTTCCGAAATGAATGTTTTGTTTGGCCGGTGTGGTGGGAGGATAAGCCCATTTGCAGTCGGAGGAGGGAGGAGTAGTCTGGTTTTTGTCGCTCTGGTGGTTTTGAGAAAGGTGGTTTTCTGGAGGTAAGGGATGATGAGGTGGAGGGTAGGGGAATCTTGAAAAAAAGTAGGGAAGGTAGGGAGGAGGTGTTAGGGTGTAACGTGGAAGGCTTTGATGGGAGTGGAGGAAGGTCTTTGTCTATCAAGGGGGCCCATGTGGCTGCAAATTCAAATTCAAAATTGATTTTGTCGTAGGGGAAGTAGGAGAGAGGCTGGTGGGTGCCAGCTGGTGGGCTAGAGACAGTTCTAGTTGAATCGACTCAGTGGAGTGGGCCTATAAGATCCGGTCCGTTTTTATTGGGCGAGAGCTCGGACTCAGAGGGGGGTGTGAAGGGCTCCTTGGGCTTGGACCGTAGGGGGGTTCCTATAGAGGAGAGTTTGGGTGCGAAGCCAGGTAAGCCTTTTTTAAACCGAGATATTGGCGTTGGGCTTGCGGTTGGGGCCGATTTGGTCTGCTCGGTAGTAGGCTTTGGAGATCGTTTGACGGGCTGGATTAGTTCTTCTTTTCATAAGTTTGTTGGGGACGGAGAAGAATATAACCTTGTTTTCTACAGCTTGGTCAGGGATCCCTCTCTACTCAGCGAGGACTGGCGATTTTCTCCTGGAGGGTTTGAAGCGGAGTGGGAAAAGCCGGCTGTGAGGGTTATTGATTCTGATTGGGGCTCCTCTTCCGTCAGTCACGCGTCCCAAGAGTTGGTGGTTACTGCCCTTTCGTCTGTACCAGGGTGCGTTGAGGATATATCCAGCACCGTGAGAACGTTGGCATCGGAGGCGTCAGATTCCGATTGTATGGTTGTTCAGATCTGGAGCAATGAGGGGTCGGAGCCTGAAGGTGGCGGGAAGCCTCTAAGCGACGGTTTCAGGGGTATGTAAATGGCGTTTTTTTTTTCCGGAATGTGTTGGACATATGGGGTCGTCGAAATGATTCTTCTATCTCTACTCTCTGTGTTCCTCGCTTTCTACTTGGAGACAGAGGACGACATTCCGAAGGGTTGAGGGGGGGTTCATCAGCTGAAAGGGGGATGTTTCACTGTTATGCCGCATGTATGAAGGGCTATTGAGAGGGTCTCGGTTGCGAAGGAGGGGTTGGAGGGTCGTGTAGGGGAAGGTTCCCGTTTGATATGTTACACAAGGTGTGAAGCTGACGTAAAAGAAATTTCTCAGGCAGTCTTTAACGATTGGAGCGAGAAGGAATTCGAGTCAGTCCCATTGGCGAGTTGTTCTAAAGCGGAATTTCATTTGGCGAGGGATAAGAAAATTACATGTCTAGTGGCAGAGTTTTCGACGGAAGGAGAGGAGTTGGACTTCGTAGGGATGTCGGAATGGGTTTTGGATAAATCTCCTGTTTTGGGGGTTTTATTGGAGTATCTTGGGACGGCTTTGAGGCTCAAGCTCTTGAGCTCTTTTCGGCTATTGAAAACAGACATCTGGAGAAGATGGTGAGCAATAAAAAAGTTTCAAGGGAGTTGAGCAAGTTGAATTGGAATTTAAAAGATAAAGCCAGCCCTAGCAGGAGGAGGCTCTTATGCTATTTCTGTGGTGTTGAAGGAGAAAGGGAGCAATGGAGGGAACCTGAAATTGATGTCTTCAGTGTACGGGCCTAATAATGATTCCCTTACTCATGAGATGTGGGAGGAGTTAGAGACATAAGGCGGGTTGGGATATTCCTTGGTGCATAGGAGGAGATTTTAACATAATCAGATTTTGCTCGGAGCGGACGAATTGTAGTAGGTTGGATTCTCATATGCTCTCGTTCTCGGATTTCATTAATAGGAACCTTCTCATAGATGTGCCTTTGTCGGGGGCGGAGTACAATTGGACGAATTACCAAGATGAACTAGTAAATTCAAAATTGGATAGATTTCTGATTTCCACCGAGTGGGATGAAGCTTTTGCGGAGGTACAAGCTGTTTCTTTTCCTAGGCCGACATCCGATCATTTGCCAACTATGTTAGTCAACGAGGATAAGGTGTCTAGAAAAATTCCTTTCAGATTTGAGAATATGTGGTTGGAGGAATCAGGTTTCGTGGAGTTGGTGAGATAGTGGTGGGAAAGCTTTTGTTGTAGGGTCGCCCAGTTTTGTTTTTTGTCGGAAACTCAAATTATTAAAGGTAGAGTTGAAGAAGTGGAATAAGGAGAAATTGGGGAAGGTGGAGAATAGACTGAGGTTATTGTTGGAGCAGATTCACCATTTGGATGGTTTAGAGGAAAAAGGGGAGCTGAGTAGAGAGGAGAGAGAAGACAAAAAAAAAAGACTTCAAGAGGGTGGCTAAATTGGAGGAAATTAGTTGGAGGCAGAAGTCCAGGGCTTTATGGCTTAGAGAAGGGGACAAGAATACTACATTTTTTCACAAAATGGCCAGTGCTAGGGGCAGGATTAACTCTATCAAGAAATTGGTGGTAGATGGGAAGGAGTGGAGTGAGGAGGTAGGGATCAAGAAAGCTGTGGAAGAATTCTATAAGAAGTTATT
>JAUPMG010019110.1:0-15248 GCA_031762675.1 Pachysandra terminalis | reverse complement strand
TATTTTTTTTTGAAACATAAAAAAATTAGAAATCATGGGAATTGATGGATGGGGCTTAACGTCCTCTATAATCTAAACCAAACTGAACCGGGTCGATTTAAACCCATCGCAACCCAAAATCAAGCCGGTCTAATTTGATTTTATAATTTGAAAACCAAAACCGAACCCAAAGTCTAAAAATCGAACCAAAACCAAATCGAAATCGGTATGACATAACATAAATATGGCTTATGTTATAAGGGTAGAATGGGAAAGTATGTCAGGATTCTTATGATTTTCTTGCTAACCAAACACACAATAACATGATTCCATTAATAATCATGCAAATTTCTTGTAACATCCAAACAGCTTCAAGAAAGTTATTTTCACATTCGTTTCTTTCTCAACTGACTTTCTCGCACTTTTTTGGTATCCAAACGCAGCTTAAGCTTGAGACAGTGATTCTCTTGAACTTAGGAATAGTCTGATGGATCCCTTACAACCCAGAAAAACCAAAATAAATTGGAGAAAAATTTGTATACCCTAGGGCTGTGTTTGGAACCTTGGATTTGGGCAGTAAAGAAAGTGCAAAAGAAAGCACTTTCTTTTGTTTGGTTGAACGTATGGATGGGGATTTGGAAAGAAAATATTCTTAATTTTTTTCTTTCCGATGGTTAAAACCTTTCGTTCCAAAACCCTAAAGATTTTGAGAGAAAATAAAAGGAATGAAATTAGAGAGAAAGCCCGACTGTTCTCTCAACGGCTTTCATTCCTCTTCTCTGCAAGAACGTCTCCACTTTCTCATCTCCGAGTTCTGCTCCAACTCTTCATACCCGGTATGGTCTTTGAATTTTGTTTCTTCACTTTATTTTTAGCATGCCCTACAGACCATCTATACGAAAGGGTTTCGATTGAGAGGGGCTTTGAGGGTGAAAACGTGGACTTGAACTATGGATTTGGTTTTAGGTGAAAGCAGAGAAGAACGAAGCATGAATGATAGATTTGAATTGCTTCCGGTGCTTGTTAATATTGATAAGCTTTTCTATTCCAAAATAAAAAAGCCTTTTTCTCTGTTTCTCATACAAAATCTTATTTTTGCCTCTTCCTATTCTCTGAAACACCGACCTCTCTTTTATGCAGGAGATTTCTTTTTTTCTATGCACAAGTTTGTTCTCCTTCAAGATCATGCTAGAGAATTATAGATATTATTAAAATTAAAGATATATTAAAATGACAAAATCCGAGGATGAGTTGGAGAACTCAGAGACCATGTTGTTTGGTCTTTATACCAAGCTCCCCATCTGTTATTTGGTCCTAATCGGAATCTAGTTGGTTTAATAAATACAAATCTAGTTTTCAAGAACTATAGATATGTTAAATTTACAAAACTCAAAGCTGAGTTGGATAACTCTGAGACCTTGTTGTTTGGTCTTTATACCAAAATCGCCATCTGTTATTTGGTCCTATTCAATATCTAGTTGGTTTAGAAAATACAGATCTGATTTCTCTAGTAAATGCAATCAAATTAATAATTCATTGTAAATTTTAAATGAACAGAAAGATTTTGACAATTGCCTCCTCCTATTCTCTGAAATACCAAATGTCAAGGAACAAAAAGTTTTGATAATGTGCATGTTAGACTCTACTAATCCACACCAAGTGTCAAGGAACATCACGAGTTTTATAACCTATAACCCACACTGTCTAGTACTTGGATCAAATACTGTTGTTATTCAGTATTTTATTCTCTTTGCTGAAAAAAAAAAAGATCAAGTACTCACCTAACTCTACATGTATCATTGGAATACACCTCGATTATTTAAATGGAATATGGTACTTCACTTATATTTAAATATGATTTAATATATTTTTACTGTAAATTAAAAAAAAGGCTTTGACAATGTGTGTTGATTGTTAATACTAGTGTTTAAAGAGCTTATGTTTTATATGTAGAATATAAGAACTTTTTCTATTGCCATACTCCAAGATATGCCTTGCATTTTATTATTAGTATTTGATTGTGAAAAATTTTTCTTAATAGCATTTTGGTATGAAAAAAGTTACATTTTACAAATTGTATGTGTATCATTGCCATTTGGTAGTTAGAAGTGGTAGTTCTTTTAAGTTATAATTCTATAATAACTGAAAAGTTATTTACCACCTAAATATGTGTGAACAAATTCATAAGCTTATGAATATAATTGAGTGCAATGCTCTCAAAATGTGCTTATTTCCTCTTTTACAGTCATAATTTAATTTATCATTGTAGTTTGATTAGTTTTTCTATTATAAACCTATATGTAGATGGATAATGAAGAGGAATGGGAACGAAAAAGAAGGTGGCCTGCTAGTACTGCAGTGGCATATGCGATAAAAGCATCAATACTTGTATCGATATATTATTATTATAATTATGTGGATAAAGATATCTCAGATTACAAAGATGAAACTAGGAGAGATCTAATGGAAAGACTAACTAAAATGAAGGATAAGCATTTTCGTCACTCATTATGCATGGGGATCGATGCCTTTGCTAAGTTGGTCCACATACTTCATGAAACAAATCATTTAAGGATACAGTGAATTGTTCTGTAGAGGAGCAACTTGCAAAGTTTCTTCACATTCTTGCCCATAATGTGAAGAATCGTATAATTGCCTTCTACTTTCAATGATCCGGTGAGACAATTAGTCATCAATTTCACCAAGTTTTAAGGGCAATCATGTCCTTAGAAGATAATTTCTTAAAGCAACCTGATGGATCAGAGAGTCTTATTGAAATAAAAAATAGTAGCAAATTTTGGTCCCACTTCAAGGTAAACACTATTTTTTAAGCCACTTCTTCAAAGGACTATGTTTAGATTTGATCTATTGAAATTGTATAACCTTTCTAATTCATTATAGGATTGTGTAAGAGCAATTGATGGCTCACATTTTCGTGTAAACGTATCTCAAGAAGAAGTGCCTAGGTATAGAGGACGAAAGCAATATCCAACACAAAAGCTTGTACCTTTGAGTTAAGGTTCACATATGTTCTGGCTGGTTGGGAAGGGTCTGCATCCGACTCAAGGATATTGAATAATGCATTAACAAGAGAAGTTGACTAGCTAATTGTACCCCAAGGTGATGAATTACTTTAAGACATTATAGGATGCCTAAGCTAATAGTTTGCTAATAATGTTCAAAATCTTTTTTGTAATAGGTAAATATTATCTTGGTGATGCTGGATTTATGTTGAGGGGATTTCTTGTCCCGTATAGAGGAACATGTTAACAACTCAAAGAATACTCAGTCCAACAACCTGAAAATACGAAGGAGATCTTCAATCATCGACATTCTTCTTTGCGTAATGCTATTGAGAGGATATTTGGGATATTAAAAAAGAGGTTTCCAATAATTGATAGTGGAACAGAGCCTCACTGCCCAATTGATACGAAAGAGATCTCCAATCATCATACCTTCATATTTGTTATGATTATAAGTCTATTCTTATATGTTTGATTTATATATTATTATTTATTTCACTATAAATCTTCGTATTTATGTATAGATCTGAGTTATGAAAAACAATCAATCAGAAGTAGTAGATCTTAAGGAGAAAAAGAACATAAGTTGGACGCAGGACATGGATGATTGCGTGTTAGAGGTGCTTATAGAGCAGGTGCACCTTGGACAAAAACCAGATAGAAGTTTCACAAACACTGCCTACGTAAAGCTTCGAGGGACAATATTAGAACGATTTAAGTTTATGTAAATAGTTCAACAAATAAAGAATCACCTAAAAACATTGAAAAAGAATTTTGGAATGCTCCAAGAAATGTTGAATTTCAGTGAATTTTCTTTTACCGAGATTGGTATAATAGAGGCTGAAGAAGAAGTATGGAAAGCGTATGTAAAGGTTAGTTAATTAATTTTTTTTATTACTTATTGAAATATGAAATTTAGAAACACTGACAATATTTAATTGGATATATAGGAAAATGACGGGCACATCCATATGCAAGACAATTTCGCTATAAGCCAATTTTGAATTGTGAGAACTTGCGAACTCTCTTTGGAAAGGATCGGGCTACTGGTAATCGTGGTGGAACCTCAAAAGAAAAGCATCTACATTGGGATAGGGAAGTAGCGGAAAAGAATACCAACAATGTTGATAGTATGTTAATAGATGATGAAGGTGGACTAGACAATTTGAAGGGGACTATGATGGAACAATCACCTACTGGACAAAGGTATTCTCCTGGGTCAACTAAAACAGCTTCAAATAAAAAACTATGTGCAATTGGTTCATTGAATGATGAGCTGAAGGGATTCAAAAGCGGAATGGAAGCAATTGCAACTGCACTTGAAAGGGGAAACACTTGCCCATATACAGAGCATGAGTTGTTTGATGAAGTGATAAAATAGAAGGAATTGATGAAGGCTTTCAAATTAAAGCATATGCTTATATTTCTGGAGATGTTATTAGGGCAAGGGACTTCATTGGGTGCCCACCAGAGTGGCGCAAGTCCTGACTACTAATGAAAATGGATGGTGGCTTTCCTGCCGCATCATCGATCTCATTTGATTATTAGTTCTTTTGACTTGGCAATTTAAATTTGTGACTAGGTTTATTATAGTTTATGAATGTCTTTATGCATTGAATGCTCGAATTTTTTTTTTTTTTGTCTTTTGAACTTATTTGTTATGTCTAATACATATTCTAGTGATTGTTAATTTTTTAAGGTTTTATTTATGTTCATAAATTATTTCGTTGTGATGAATGTTATATTTTTTAATAAAAAAGTATTAGAAGGCGTTAAAACTTTGTTCCAAATGATGTTATCCCTATAGTTATTTTACATGGTTAAAGTAAAAAATAATAACATAATAGCAACAATTTTCATTCCATTTTTCTCTACATAGCCAAACGAGAGAAAGTATTTTCTTTGAAGTTTTTCTCAAATTTTCTCCATTCAACCAAACTAGTGAAAGTAGTCTGTTTTCTTTTATTTTCTCTTTCTATTCTTTTCTTCCCAAATCCAGGGTTCCAAACACAGCCTGAGAGAGAGAGAGACAGAGAGAGAGAGAGAGAGAGAGAGAAACTTATGGAGAAGCTATTTTCTCTTGCTTGCAATTACTAACTACAAAAGCGTTGGAAGTCTACTACAAAGAAGAGTGGTTTACATTTCCAAGTATGTATTGAAACTAGTTTTACTCAATATACTCTTCATCTGTTTAATCTTCCCATATGTAGCTATTCATTTGAAAGTAAATAAAGCATATTTTTTTATGTCTTTGATTCATCACCTTTTGCTTTAATTATTGTTATTAGTTTGGTATCTTAGTTCGTGTTATTATTTTATTAAATCATCATAATAGGATTAGTTTTGAAATTGTTTTCGGAGTATCATGGGCTATTTATTTTTCTTTTTTGGATTTTAGGGATTTATTGATCATTTTTAAAGTTATTAGGCTATTTTTGGGGTTTAAAGGTTGTTGACAACCCGGAGCACGTACCTCGATGCATACAATCGGATCTGCAACGGAAGTTCTCTATCGAATCGAAAACGTCCCACGTCGGTATGTGTGATTACAAAAATCACGCACAAAAATACCCACACTCAAACGATCAGATCTCTATATGAGAGTCTAAGTAGAAAAACCAAATCCTTAGAGGGAAGAAGAGAGATGAGAGATTCTCTAGGTTGAAATCACCAAAACGTGGAGACTGTTATGGGAGGGAGGAGGAGTCTCTTAAAATTGGAGACTTAACTCAACTTTATCTTGGACTCTCTCTCCTAATCCCATTAGGAGATGGAGTCCAAGTCATATTTGGTTTCACACCAAGCATGGACGTCCCATATTTAAGTGGGGACACGGATCAGCCTAAATAGGACGGGCCAACCGGGTCGACTCAACACATAAATCCAACATCTCTCACTCATCCATAGTGGGCACTAAGTGTGCATTTCTCTTATGTACATCTTATCTTACTATCATAGATGCTAATCATATAAGTTGTTGAGCGTGCAACTGATGAGCACAATGTAACGGGCGAGCAACTCCATATTAAGTTCCATACAACTAACATGGAGATACTACCACGAACCAAATCGAAAAAATTCCAATTCTGAGATTTTCAAGCTTAATTCGTAACTCTCACCCCATGTGACTATAAGAGTGGATAGCAATAATCAAAATGTAAGAGGAAGTAATTAACAATTCTAGTAAGATATAAGTAACATAAATATGAAATCCAATGTATTACTGATTAAAATAAGAAAATGTCTAATTCTAGTACAACTCTACAACTGAATCCAGGTTTCTATACCCATTCCCAGGTCCTCTCTTCGTGACCAAGCTCCAAGACTTGAAAAATATAATTCAACAAACATAAGATGGAAAGCCCGGATGAGTAATCCTTCAATACAAGGTACTTACTCATATCCCAATATTATGAGAAAAGAACAAATAATAAATATAATGTGATAAGGATAACATCTGTGCATACGGTGGTGAAATATTAAACAATAGAGATCACACAATGCATTGTTCTCTCCCAACCTCACTTGGTATTACATCAATTGTCCACATCATAGTATCTACATGCCTAATTCTATATGGAAATTAGATCAAGTGCGTAATACACTTGATACTCAAAATAATATCAACAAAGAATATGCAGTGCACGTCCAAAGGGTGGCGCTGTATGGTATATAAAATATATATAGTAAGTTCCCACACGATCCATCAGTCCTTGAGCAAGATGTAAGAACCTGAATAATCCCTAAAAATCTTAACTTGAGATTTTAGGGTAAAATAGAAATTTGAGAATTTGGTAATTTAATTTTACTAATTAATTAGGATTAGAACTCTTAAAATCCTTAATCCTATAAGACACACTAGAAATTCCTTGAGTCATTAAAACTAATCATGTCAACCATATAGACTTAGAATGCAGTGTGGGTCAGATAACTGAACTTAGCAGTTAAATAGGAAATAAAATCAATTAGCAAGATAAAAGTTGATTTAGGCAGCCTAGAAGATTTATTTGAGACCCCTAAATGTGTTTACACCCTCAGTAATTAATTAGGTGATCAATTTTATAAAAATAGTGCTAGAAACGCAATTTTGCCCCTGTAGCTGTTTTATAATACAAGTTTGCCCTTAGGGCCTTGTAACGACCCACCCCACCCGACACAATATTGTCCACTTTTGGCTCACCCGGATCAAACTTCCCAGGGGGTCACCCATCCTGGTACTACCCTTGCCCAAGCACGCTTAACTACAGAGTTCTGATTGTGTTCACAGCCATCACGGTAGGGTGTGAATATACATATAAGTACATCACTTTCACCAGCCCAGGTGATGTGGGATTGTCCAACCCGTAGCCTGCCAGCCCCTCAGGCCCGCCCACGAGACACCCACCCACGTAGATCACCACAATCACCCCCCATGGGGCCCAACGTCCCCGTTGGCCACACTTCCGGCTGGGATTTAGCTTTGATACCATTTGTAACAACCCACCCCACCCAACACAATATTGTCCGCTTTTGGCTCACCCGGATCAGACTTCCCAGGGGGTCACCCATCCTAGTACTACTCCTGCCCAAGCACGCTTAACTGCGGAGTTCTGATTGGGTTCACAGCCATCACGGCTTTAAAACGCATTATGTCATAGTAGGGTGTGAATATACATATAAGTACATCACCTTCACCAGCCCAGGCGATGTGGGATTGTCCAATCCGTAGCTTGCTAGCATTCGTAGCCTGCCAGCTCCTCAGGCCCGCCCACGAGACACCAGCCCACGTAGGTCACAACAGGCCTTTAAAATAGAAACCTAAGTCTCATAAACCTCATTTATCTCTATCTTATCCCTCACTCATTTCTTGTGGAGCTCGTGGAGAAGAAGAGGAGGAAGCTTCAATTTCTTCAAATGCAAGGTGGAGCGACCACGGATGCGACCCAACAGCGCCCCAAGTTGAGTTTTCTTTCGACGCAAGTGTTATTTTTTGTGTTTCAATGTTATGATCATGGGGGAAGATCATGATTGGTTGTGTTCTTACTTCCCCCATAAATTTGGTAGTTAGATTACATGTTTTAGGGATCAAATCCCATGCTATTGAGACCCCATTTCTTGTATACGACCTATGTAAACCGATTCGTTTGGATTTAGTTTTCTAGGGTTTTGGATTTTGGGGAAAGTCTATGGAACCATGTGTAGACTAAATCCTTTGACCTAGAAACCAATTTCGAAGCTCCCTTAGGAGATTAGCAACTTCTACGTGAAATTTTATACAGAAACACCTAGAAAATACCCCGTCCCGAGTTTCGGCGACCCCTTCGGCGAGCCGAGGAGTCCGCCAAATCTCAGAGCAGATTCCCAGCTCACTGGGAATGTCGCTGAGACCTAGTTCGGTGCGCCGATGTTGACTTTGGTGCGCTGAAGAACCCGCCGAGCCCCAATTTTAGAATTGAACCAGAGTCACTTTTGGTTTAATGAGACTCATTCCGACCAGTTCCCGAGGTGTTATTCCATTTGGCACACTTTTACCTTTCTCGATGCGCCGAGAGTGCGCCAAGCAGCTCGCCGAGACTTTCCCTGGTCTGATGTTAGAGGTTAAGCTATGGGCACACGCAGAATGACCAACCTCACATGTTTATCATGTTTTTGGAGTTAGTAAACCTGCCATGCAAAATATGACCCCCCAATTCGAAAGTTAGCTTTCCTAGAATTGGCCGAGCAATAGGAGATTTTTGGGAAACTTATGTAAGTGACCCCAAAGCCCTTCCTTAAGTTCTTTACCCTCATTTTATACATGTTTGGGCATTGAAATTAGTGGTTGTGATGTGTTCTCCCTCATTTTGGATATGTGAATATTGCCTTACTTCCTTGCATAATTTGCATGTGAACTGTCAGATAAGGGTCTATATACCTCGAATGCATTATTTTGATGAATGGTCTATGCTTAGAAATTTAATTATGCCTAGTGTGTAGTTTGGGGCATGTGTCTACTCTATTTTGGCTTGTCACATGCTTAAAATTGGTTTATGCTCACTTTGCTTTCCTATTAACTTGATAACTATAGACTAATTAGATGTAGTGTTGTGTACTATGGTGTCTTATAGAGTAGGATCATGGGACTGTGCCCATGTGGTTTCTTGTTTAAATATATGCCTATGAATCATTGTGTGAATGCATTAATTAAAGGACCTGAACACTATGAGTTGCATATGGACCATCCTGTTGTAATAGCTCAGTCTAATACTCCATGTGATACCCTTGGGTTTAGGCTGTCATATGAGATGATTTGACTTATTGACCCTTGTTGTCCTATGAGTGGACCTTATTATTTCGCGCAAGCTGAGAGACAGCCCTTTGTTGGCATGCCTCGAATGACTTGTGACAAGATGTTGTTTTTACTCAAGCTGAGAGAGAGCCCTCGTGTTGGTATGCCTCGCAGACTTGTGGTAAGATGATTCCCAAGGATTGGCACATTGGTGCAGCTTGGAAAAGAGTGAATCATGTTTATACCATCTGTTGGATGTGAATATGTATGATTCCCTGAGGGCCTAGTCATATTGGTTAAAACCTCGGATTATTACCCATGATAAAAAATAAGTGGGGGATTGTGCCTCTTTGGTTGAAAACCTATACAACTATGCTGTACACATAGAATAATCCTATCCCTTAGCCGTGGATACATGGATGAATTAACATTGGTGGGACATCCTGGATAGTCGTATTGGGATCATGTGGGAACTTACTATATTTCACATACCATGCAGCGCCCCCTTTCATTTTGCATTGCACGTTCTTGTTGATATTATTTTGAGAGTCTCGTGTATGATGCACTTGGCCTAATTTCCATATAGAACTAGGCATGTGGTTACTATGATGTTGACCGTTAATTATATACCGAGTGAGGTTAGGAGAGAACAATGGATTGTGTGATCTCTATCATTTCTTACTTTATCACCACAACACACATATCTTCCTTATTACATCTTATGCACATTATGCACTTTTCTCATAATGTTGGAATATTAGCAAATACACTTCATTGAAGGATTACTCATTCTGGCTTCCACCTTATGGTTGTTGACTTATATCTTTCAGGTCTTGGAGCTTGGTTACGAAGAGAGAGCTTGGGAATGGGTACCGCACTCGGGTAGAAATCTTAGAGCTGAATTAGAATTAGTCTTTTCCTTTGACCTTGTCAAGTTTTAGATTTTGTATTATAGTTACTTATATCTTACTAGAATTGTTAATGACTTCCACTTATGTTTTGACCATTGTTATCCACTCCCATAGAAGTATGGGGTGAGGTTACGAATAAATCTGAAAATCTTAGAATTGGGATTTTTTGGTTTGGTTCGTGACAATGATATATTACGTACTTGTATATTGGATAGGATACTTATGATGGGTTCCGGTAGATTGTCCGTGTGTTTGGGCGCGTGGATAGTTTTTGACGGGAATTATCATCAGAATCATAAATTGATGATTTCTATGCATGAACTTTGTACTAAATGGATGTTTTATATTGGTTATGATTGTCATATTGTTACTGATAGGTGGAAAGGATACCTGTGATGGCATCTTACGGATTATTTGTGTGTATGGGCGCATGGATAGCTTTCGAAGGGTGTTATCACTAGTAATCATACTTACATTGATTGAGGAATGAATAGTGTCATGACCCAAACTCAAAGGAAATTCATGTGGGAATCCCTTAGGTTCAAACCGCGACTCTCGCCCCATATCCTTATGGGAGTGGAAAGTAATAAGAGCCAAACCATAGAAATATCATATAAGACTTTTATAGATTACTTTTACTGAAATTACTCAAAATAATCTAAGTGTATTACATTCAAAACAATCAATAAATCACAATGGAAAATAAATAAAGAAATAACCTATTTTAAATCAAATCCCTATTAAGTATCCTATTACATAAATTCGAGTAAATCATCACTATTACATGTTCTACAAAAATAAGCAAATAAATCCTAATCATAACTAATATCTTCATCTTTGACTTGGTCTCCACCTTGATCTCCATGGTTTTGCAATCTACTAATTAAAGATCCTGAAATGGTTACTCAAAGGCCTCAGCTACACTTAGCTCAGTAAATAAATCAATTAAACAGTATTTTAGATTGGAATAGGGTTAAAGCCACTCTCCAATGATAATTCATAGTCTAAAACATAATATATGTAATATAAATATGATATGCAATGCAATATGAATGCATGTTCAGTTATTAGTGAATGCAATGCATGCTCATGCAACAATGAAAGGGTAGTCACCAAGTGTGATCCATGCAAATACATATGTTGTGCAATGATGCATGTTGTTTAGAATTCGAATTATGTAATTCTCACACTAGACAAATCAATTACTGAGCAAGACGTCTTCTCGACCCGTCCCCCCATACAGGACCACTCTCAGTTGATATTCTATGTGCTCATCATAGTTTTAAGGGGTTTCGATCAAGAGGGCACAATTCCCCCACTTATTTGCGGTCAGGGCAATGCAAAATCCAAGGTGTCCATAAATAGTGCTAACCTCAGTGAGTCTTACGTAAAGCAAATGCCAACAAAATTTAACTCGTCATCCGTTACGTATAATAATAAGCTATCGAGATGAGAACAATGTGGAATATAAGGATTATCACCCTCGCCATCAATAAATTGATATATTGGGAATTATCATTCCCTCAACACATGCAAATCAGTCCATTCGGGACTTCCTCACCATATCATGATGTTTAAATCACAATAACCCTCAATTAGAACAAAATCTTCAACTGATGTGAAGATCTGAAGGTAAAGTCAAATATATGACCAATAATATGGTCAATAATGCAATCAGGCTATGCTGTGCATGTGTAGTGATTGTGCACATTAAACTAAACATATAATTATGTATACAATAGTGAAGTAAGTCTAAGTATGACAATATGACGTTTAATTCATGGTGTACATCATTATAGCATCATACTAGTTTAAGTCATGTGATTTTCATGATCAATATATACCATCATCAATCCAATAAAGTGTTCATCAATTCATGTCATAACATAATATAATTCAACGTATAATTAATAACATTGCATCAAGAATCAAATAGGCATTATGAAATTCAACAAACAAACCAATCTGGGCTGGCCAGCAGGCTAACCGGCACACCAGTTGACCACCGGCAGCCTAGGCAGGATCTGAAAACCACAAATATGCAGATAATGATTCTACCGGCAAGATAACCGATACACCGGTTGGCCACCTGCAGGTTAGGCAGGGACCAAACTTCTGATCATTCATCAAGTGTAGTCACCGGTAAGCTAATCGGCACGCCGGTTGCCAACCGGTAGCTTAAACAGTAACCAAAAATCAACACACACGCTTCCGATAGGCTAACCAGTACACCAGTAGCCAACCGATAGCTTAAACAGTGTTTAAGCTAAGGGCTTCAGGGAAAATTCGGGCAGGCTAGCCGGCACCCCGGTAGGCTGCCGTATTGGGTTTTCTAGGTTCTCCAGATTTGACATACAGTCGGTATTTTGGTCATAACTTTGTTTATACTTATCGGAATCACCTCAAACTTATTTTGATGGGTTTCTAACAAACTGGAGAATCTTAAAAAAATATAAAATAAATTATATAAAATACATAAATAGTTTCGGTAATCAATAGTCAGGTCTACAAAATGTTCCAGTTTATGTCATATGTAGAAAAGTATAGAAGATAAAGAGTTTAAGGTTGTGCTATGTCATACTCATTAAATGACCTAGACACCTAGATTCAAATAAAAATAAAGTCTAATCGAATTACTTACCTTGGCCGTTCTTCGTCGAATCTTCTTCCTCTTCTTCTCAGTTCAAATCTGAACTGTTCTTCCTTAGCTTCAACTTCAGCTTCAGCAATCACTTAGACTTATGTTTAATGATTTGGACGTCCCATGTAGTGTTTACATAGTTTTCTAATGTATCCCCTAGTTAATCTAGAGTTATACTTAGTTTAGGATTATGTCTTCATTAATAGCCTTTAGATTAGAGTAGTTTAATCACAACCCTTGGATTAAAGTGTTCTAGATCTAGTACGAGCTATCCATTGGTGTTATCCTACTTTAATTCTAATATGATTTTAAGTCTTTATCATTAATCCTAACCATTAGATTAATCTAGATGTTCCTACGAAATCCTAACCATTGATTTTAGTTATCTTAATTGGATTACCTTATCTAGTCTAATCCTATTTAGCTTAGGATTGATTAAGGTTTATTTATCCTTAGATTAGATTAATGTGTTCTAATTATTATCTAATCTAGCTTCATTATTAGTTTATGATTAATTCCTTAATTATCTTAATTAATCTTAGTTGTTTAATATAGTTAGTTAAATTATGGCCTTTAGATCTAAGTTCCCACTCATAGTTAATTTAATATTTATCTTCTTTTAATCTCTAAGTCCTATTTTAATTAGAATCTATATTATCCTTATTTAGTGTCCTAGTCTTACTTAAACTAGTCTTTTATTATTTTATTTAATGCGGAATCCTAATACAACTAATAGGTTTCATTTTTAAGCTGTTTAGGACTCCTGATCACTTTCTAACTCGAGTTTTCTAGATAGCATTTATTAAAAACGAGATTAGCTATGTTTTAAGTTTAAATTGTGGGTTTTGGGCCTTAAGTCCATTAATTTAATTAGTTAATTAAGATCCTTACTTAATCACTTAAGCCCAATTAAGGTTTATAATCCCAGTTCCTTCTAATTAAGCCCAAGACAATTCAATTAAGCTCAATAATTAATTAAATAAGCCTTAAATAATATAATATGTTTTAATGTATGATTATATAACGTTTTCATATAATAATATAGGTTAAGTTAAGTATATAAGTTTTTAAGGATATAGCTTATTTTATTAAATTAGTATTGTACCCTTGTATAAAAAGGAATTTTCTATTTCAGTTTTTCGTGTTGTTACAAATAGCGTGTTCGGCCAACCGGGCAACAACGGATAGTGCTGTGAACTATAGGGTTCCTTGTGAGGACTCCTATTAGCTATGGTGATTGGTCCTTGTGTGACCCATCCATGCATTAGATATGCATGAGGAACAAAGATGAGTTGATTTGGGGAATTGAGCCCCATGAGATAATTGGTCCTAGAGTGACCCATCCATGCATTGTTATGCATGAGGAACAGATGATTAATAGCTACAGAAATTGAGTCCGGTAGGTTGAAAATCCTACAAAACCACGATGTACACGTGGGACTTAAAAGAGTAGTATTCAGCTGTATTAAAATGAGTTCCCTGCAATTGTTACTGCATGATATGAGAGCGTCGTCCAGCTGTAGTAAAATGGATGCCAAGGAAACTTGAGATCGGTTGATCTCCTATCTAGAAAGTACATTAGTTGCATTCATATCTCGTGTGTTGCATCACTTGTAATGAACATTATGGTGCATCTACATTTATCTTTTCTTTTTCTGTGATTACCATCTCAGTTGTGCTTGCTGTTTTTCTGTATGCATATACAATGTGTGATTACTTTTCACTCATTTTGATTGTATCGTATGACATTGCTGTGTGGTTTTGGACTAACGGTATTCCATGAGGATGGACGAAAAAATTGGTTCTTTCTGGGCATCCCAAGTTCATGTAACATTTTATGTTGTAGGTTGAGGTGGAGTGATGGATGGACATGGACTAGATGTTGTTTTTTTTCACATTTTAGATAGATTGTGTTAGATGGTTTTTAATGGATTATGTTGGATTGGAATGTAGATATGTTGGATTTATTTTTGTTATGGATTGTAGGATCTTTTGAAGCCACATAATTTTTTTAAGTTAATTATACTTTTGCTTCTGCACTCTGATGTTTTGTTTAAAGTAGTCTTTATTACTCTATTTTTTGTTGCTGTAATCCGCATTCCACGGTTGGGGACCCGAAGGTCTCATCTCGAGATCCGTGCCACCTGCATAGAGATTCATGCTACGGGATCCGGGGAATGATAGATCGATACTGGTCTGGATAGTCCAATTTATAAAAAGAAAAAAAAAACACCAGACCAATTGTTCTGATTACGGACCGATCCGTACTAGTATCGATTGTACCAATCCAGTCTAGTACTGATGATGAGTGAATTTGGAAATTGATTTAATCCAATCATATTTTAACATGTGGCAAGGTCAAATATGTAGTTACATACAAAGAATGTGTAAATTTGAATCTCGAATATTGCCTGAAAGTATATTTCGATGAAAGCCCACTCTGGGAG
>JAUPMG010019090.1:0-15248 GCA_031762675.1 Pachysandra terminalis | reverse complement strand
TCCACTCCATAGCAATATGGGGTGAGAGTCATGAATAAGGCTTGAAAATTTCAGAATTGGAATTTTCCGGTTTGGTTTGTGACAATGGTCATTCCAGTTTCCCTTGAAATCTAATACACTAGCCCGTAGCATATATTCCAGTATCTGGTTGACCCTTTCGGTATGTCCATCTGTCTGTGGGTGGAAGGTAATGCTGAAATCTAACTCTCTGCCCAAAGCTTTCTGCAAGCTCACCCAAAATTCTGATGTGAATCTGGTATCCCTATCAGACACGATGCTAACTTTCACCCTGTGTATTCTCACGTTTTCCTTGACGTATAGTAGAGCCAATTCATTTCTAGAAGTTGTAACCTTCACAGGTAAGAAGTGAGCGAATTTGGTCAGTCTATCCACAATCACCCATATGGAATCACTTCCCCCTCTTGATTTGGGCAACCTGACTACGAAGTCCATAGTCACATGCTCCCATTTCAATTCTGCAACGGGTAATGGCTGAAGCAATCCGGCTGTTCTCTTGTGTTCGGCTTTGACTTGCTAACACGTAAGGCATCGAGCCACAAACTGTGCTACATCTCTCTTCATGCCAAACCACCAATAAGCTTTCCTTAAGTCCCGATACATCTTAGTGCTGCCAGGGGGAATGGAGTACCTGGACTTATGTGCCTATCCAAGGATCTCATTTCGAATCGTCTCATCCTTCGGAATACAAGGTCTACCCCGGTATCTGATCACTTCTTCTGCCGATAACACCCAATCTGGCTTGGACTCATCTGTTGCCAGCAACTGTAAGTCCAGATCTGATTTTTGTCCTTGCCCAATCCTGTCCATAATCGATGGTCTTGTTACCATGCTGAACAATGGCCCGCCATTCTCTTTACTGCTAGCCTGGACATTCAGGCTACTGAAGGCTTCAATCAGACTCTATTCTTGCCTCAACAAACATGATAACATATTTCGGGGCTTCCTGCTCAATGCATCTGCAACCACGTTTGTTTTACCCGGGTGGTATTGGAAAGTCGTGATGTAGTCATTGATTAGTTCCATCCACCTCCTCTATCACGTATTCAGCTCTTTCTAGGCGAATAAGTACTTTAAACTCTTGTGATCGGTGAAGAGCTCAAAGTCTTCTCCATAGAGGTAGTGTTGACACAGTTTCAGCGCAAACACCACTGCGACCAACTCCAGGTCATGTGATGGATAATTACACTCGTGCACCTTGAGTTGTCTAGAGGCATAAGCCACAACCTGTCCCTCTTACATAAGGACACAATCCAAACCCATCAGTGATGCATCTGTGTACACTGATAGCTTCTTCCCACTGATTGGGATTACAAGTACTGGAGCCGATGTCAGTTTCTTTTTTAGCTCTTCGAAAGATACCTCACATTTGTCATCCCAGTGAAATTTAACTTCTTTCTTCGTTAAGTTAGTCAATGGGGCAGAGATCTTTGAAAATCCCTCTACAAAACTTCTGTAGTAACCAGCCAATCCCATAAAGCTTCTAGTTTCTGCCATGTTCTTGGGTCTCTCCCAACTCAACACGGCCTCTATCTTGGTAGGATCTACAGATATTCTAGCTCTTGACACCACATGTCCGAGGAATTTGACTTCTACCTTCCAAAAGTCACACTTACTGAACTTGGCATAGAGCTGATGATTTAAAAGTGTGTAAAACAATGCCCAAGTGTTCCTCATGCTCTTCCTTAGACTTCGAATAAACGAGGATATCATCCACAAATATAACTATGAACATGTCTAAGTACGGTCTGAACACCCGATGCATTATATCCATGAAAGCGGCTGGGGCGTTCGTCAAACCGAAAGGCATTACCACGAACTCGTAGTGACCATACCTCATTCTGAAAGCTGTCTTCTGCATGTCACTATCTTTGATTCTCAGTTGGTGATACCCCAACCTCAAGCCGATCTTGGAAAAATAACAGGCTCCTCTAAGTTGGTCGAACAAGTCGTCAATCCTCGGTAAAGGATACTTGTTCTTAATTGCGACTCTATTCGGTTGTCTATAGTTGATGCACAACCTCATAGACCCATCCTTATTTTTCACAAGAAGTATCGGTGCTCCCCACAGTGAAACACTCGATCTGATGAAACCCATGCTCATCAGTTCATCAACGTGTCCCTTGAGTTCTTCCAACTCTATCGGTGCCATGCGGTACGTGGCCAACGATATGGGTGAAGTGTCCGGCATCAGCTCGATACAAAACTCTACTTCTCTCAACGGTGGTAGTCCAAGTATCTCCTAAAATACTCTAGCGAACTCCTTTACTAGTGAGATTTCCTCCAAGGATTCTCCTTTGTTGCCCTCTAATAATCCCAAAAATTCTTCTTGGTACTCATCCTTTACCTTCCTTAGAACCTTTACTTGTTCTCCCCCAAGAATGTCAAAAGTAACTTCCTTATCATAACAGTCCACCTTGGCATGATAAGCAGATAACCAATCCATGCCACGTATGATGTCGAACTCAGTCATAGACAATACTACTAGATCGGCCTCAAAATTCTGATCCCCAATTCTTACCATACAATCCAAGTAGACATTGTTAAGTGTAATAGATCCTCCTACGGGGCTTGTTATACGTAGTGGTTCTCTCATAGAAGATGGTCTAATACCGAAAGCATGTTTAAATCTAACTGATACGAAAGAATGCGCAGCACCCGAGTCAAACAATACACTTGCAGGAGAATGAAAGATTGTGAGGGTACCTTCCACCACGGCGTTGTTGGCATCCCCATCCCTTTGCACCGTACCATCTGTCAGTGCATGCACTTGTCCCTGAAGCTGAGGTCCATCAGTTTTCTATCCTAAGCCTTCTACCCGAATTCTCTCCCATCAGTCTTTCCTATAGTTCCCAGGCTTGCCGTAGTAAAAGCAAGTCATGTGAGGTGGTCGCTGCTGGATGAATGGTGCAACGATAGGAGCATCTAAAGTGGTTTCCTGCCGTGCTTCCACCTTCCCGGGATAATCAACGTTCCTTACCCCTTTTTCCTCCCTTCTGGCTGTAGGGCTGAAACCTCCCTTTATCTGCACGAGAAGCATCCCTCTGCTGAACTGGAAGTGGAGTGTCTCTCTCAACCCATCGTGCACAGTCGAGGACCTGGGTGAATTCCACAGTCCCAGAATTACCACTTTCGACCTGATATCCGGTCAAAGTCCTTCCTCGAACTTAGCAGCCTTGTCACTTTCGTTGGCCACCATCTGGGGTGCAAAATGTGACAACATTGCAAAGTGCCCTCAAACTAGCTCACTGTGAGGGAGCCCTATTCCAACTTCATAAAATCCACGATCATTTCTCTCTTGTAGCTACTCGGGAAGTATGTCTCAAATAATTGCCTTTCGAATTCTTCCCACTCTCTGATATGTCCCTGGGCCCTCACTACCATCTTGTATCACTGGTAGGCCTCTCCCTTCAGCATAAATACTGCCAGCTTCACCCTCTGGTCTGCAGGGCAGTCCATGGCCTCAAAGATATTCTCTAGTTCTTCCACCCAATCCTGAGCCCACGTCGGCTCTTTACTCCCATCAAAGTAGGGTAGCGATAGCTTCTTGAATTTCTCTAGCCACAACAGTCCTCCCTCATTACCGTTCCTTAGAACTTCTTTTTGGGTTTGTCTCATGGCCTGCTTACCTTGTAGTGCAGTGGCCATATCCCCTAGTACTTGATAAATCACAGATAACTTAGGATCCTCGCCCCCACAGGACGAACCCTCTCCTGCTGTGACATTGGGTCTACATCCAGCCATCTACACAATAAAGAGTCTCTAAGTACTTAGTATGATAATCCTATTCCAGCATATCCATATGTACATATATTCAAACATAGGAACATAATCATACCACATCAATTATACACATACTATACCAAAGTATACTTCACATAAGTCAAAAATGTGGCTCCTAGGTTCACATGTTTCTAGGTTTTTATCCTAGGTTTGAACTATGACCTAAGACTTCCTAACACCTAGAATACTTAAACCTAGAGCTCTGATACCACCTTTGTCATGCCCCAAATCCGAGATATAGGATCTCGAGGATTCCAAGGAAATGACCTTCGGATCCACCACGTAGATACAAATAACCAGCCACATAATCAATCCAATCTTGGTTGAATCAGAGTCTCAATAATATAATCAACAGCGGAAGTCTCTCATAAATAAAACCATAGCTCAACTCAAAGTCGAGCTAACAACCCACAATGTAAAGTAATCAAAATCTCAATTACAATTCTACCCACCAGGGGTCAAACCAAAGTAAATAAAAACTGAATAAGTAAAGTGTCATAGTCTCCAAAACAATGCATCTCAAACACAAAGCGTATCTCCTTTCCATCCAGCCAGGATCAGACGAACTGATTACCTGTAGAGTTAAGGGGAAGCCAAATCCTAGTAGAGAAAGCCAACAAAACTACAATACTTACTTTTATGCATGCATAACAATACAATTGATTTCATGCATTTCAACCATTATATAATATCACAGTCAAATGTGAGTCATACTTTTCATCATATTAAAATTCACATAATAGTATGTATAGCACAATCATCATATGAAATCTCTATTCACATGGAAACCATACAATATCATGTCACAACAAGTTAACAGTTCACAAACCCCATAGTCCCACTATGTTAGTACTACCCACATGATCCCATCATGTTTACACAAAATCTACATGGTTCCACCATGTTCCAAAACAAAACATACATACATACACATGGTCCCACCATGCAGCACAACAACAATTATCATATCAATCACATAATCTCACTATGTTCACAAACAAACACCACATGGCCCCACCATGCTACGGCCAATCAACCACATTGTCCCACCATGCTACGACCAAACATCCACAAGTCCCACCTTGCTACGACCAATATCCACAAGGTCCCACCTTGCTACGACCAATGCGACCCAATCACAATCACAATCAATTCAAGCAAGTCACAGTGATAATGCACCATAGTCATCTTAAACAATATATGCAATGCAATGCAAGTCAATGATGCAATCATGAAGTGAGATGATGTGAAATGCAATGCGGGTGTAATCAGGCCTAGCCCAATCACATGCTCAATCCAACTCACGATCATACGACTCATCTTTTTAGGGACTTGCACCCACGGTAGAAGCCACCATTCCTATTCCTTAAGAGACTTGCACTCACGGTGGAATACACCAGTAACACGCCATTCTTTTAGGGACTTTCACCCACGGAGGAAGCCACCTGTACAATTCCTTTATGGACTTACACCCATGGTGGAAACACACCTGTATTAGTAACCCATTCTTTTAAGGATTTGCACCCAAAGAGGAATGCCACCATTCTTATTCCCTAAGAGACTTGCACTCAGGGTGGAATACACCGGTTTACCCACATTCCATTTAGAGACTTTCGCCCACGGTGGAAGCTCACCTGTAACCAAACCTCTCCTTTAGGGACTTGCACCCACGGTGGAAATACACCTGTACAAACCTTTCCTTTAGGGACTTTCACCCACGGTGGAATACACCCATACTATGCCTTTCTTTTAGGGACTTTCACCCACAGTGGATGCTCACCTATCCATGATCACAATTCAAGTCATTCAATCATTCAAACACAAACAACATTCACAATTATGGATACTTACAGTACCCTCATACAACATACAAGCCATTCATTATCATAGTTAACCACAAGTCAAACATAAGTCAACATTGGATGCCATATGCACCACTCAAACCAATCAACTCCTACGTAACCATTTCTAATCATACTGATCCTATCTTGTAGTCCTATAATCATATCCAAATCATTAGACTCGATGTCACCTCATTTTCCATCCAAATCAGTCCTCTATTCCTAAATTTAGGACCTTCTCCTATACTTTTCATGAGTCGACCAAATCAACATCTTTTGCACACAAACCAACTACATAGGCATGTGCACAACTTAACCAGGATCTTCCCCCAAAATTTGGGTCCATTTGGACCTCGGTACCTGCCGAGAGTCCTACCGAATAACCAAAATATTCGGTAGGCCACCTACCGAGACTCGGTAGAATGTCCCGAGAGCTTGCAATTCTGTCGATTTTCGGTAGATGGCTTGGCATCTACCGAGAGTCCTACCGAACGAGCAAATTAGCCAATTATGGGTTTTTCTCTCCCAGGGCTTCGTGCCTATACCCAAAAATAAGTTTTTCTAAGTCAGTTTCTAAATCATACATATGTGATCATTACATCATATAAGTCAAACCTAGCTTACATAAAAGATTCAATCCACCAAATCATTCAATATATAATTGTAGATCTCAGATTTAACGCATGATCCATATGAACATAAAGAACATTAAAATATACAACAAGCACAAGTTCGAGTATGTTAATCAACGAACAAACATATCAGAGTTCATTAATCATTGTTATCCTAGATTTCTAGCCTAACATGCTTTACATTCCAAAGATCATGCATCCAACTATAACTATAATATTGAAACGATACATAAAGGTATTTACAGTAGAAACGAAGGAATCCCTACCTTCTTCTTTCTAGATCGGATCTCTGAAGTTTCCAGCAAACAGAATCATCAAATCCTTATTTTCCTTCTTCTTCTTTCTTCAAAAACAGATTTCTGCAACACAGTTTGTCTTCTTTTCTTCCTTCATTTGATTGTGTGAGACAAAGGTTTTTCTCTCTCTCTCGTTTGGTGTTACGTGAGTTAGTGGGAAGTTACACGATCTATCTCTCTAATTCAAATTACATAGTAAAAGACCCACGTGCCCTTACCTTTGCCCAATGGGCTTATTCGGCCAGCCCAAATGTCTAATCAACCTAATAGTGTTGGGTCCAAGCCCATTCCACCTATTTCACATAAATAACACAATTTAACACCAACTTTTCATATTCACATAAAGGTCCATTCAAGCCCCCTTTAGTATCAATTAAATCCTAAGGTTATAAATAGGATTAACTACCATTTAATCATTAAATTAAATGGTAAGGTCAGGGTCACTACATTTAGCCCTTATAATAACCCAAACAAAACAATAGGATTAATGTGTAAATAATAGAAAATTATGGGTTAATTTAAATTTTAGTAACAGCTGTCATGTTTGACTTTTGACCGATTGTGAATGGTGGGTTGTAAAAAAATAGGTACATCACACACAATCATAACTTCCTAAGCTATGACATGTGACTAGGATCTTGTAGGAACCTTCAATATTCAATTAATGGCTGAGATTTAAAACAATGAATTAGTAATAATTCTCTACAAACTAAAATAGTAACTAAGCTAGGATACAAGAATTAGAAAGAAACCGATTTAAGGTTGGAATATTAATCTAAGTGCTGAGATTCAAATAAACTATCTAAGGGTAGAGACAAGAGTTCTAATTCTGGAGTTCTTGAGATCCTATATAAACACAAGGTCGTGGGAGATGGATTCATTGCTTGGAGAGGAAGAAGAAGAAGAAGAGGGAGAAAGTGTGAATTCTCAACACCAATCATCAAATCAAGGTAAGTATTCAAGTAAAACTCTATTTTTAAATTAAATAGGAGTACAAAGCTATATTCTTTGAGTATGAAGTATCATTATTGGTTTTTCAACTAATTTCTGGGTTTTAATGCTAAATTATGGTTAGTATGATTCAAGTTGAGTTTTGTCAGGTATTATGAATGATTTTTGTGAGGAATTCCATAATATACAAAGTTTTTTTAACAAGTTTTATGTTAGAAGGTTGAAAAGGGAGCAAAAATAGAAGGTTGAAAAGGGAGCAAAAATAGAAGGTTTGGTGAAGTTCGCGAGGTTCGGCATGCCGAGTAATGTACCGAACACTCCCAGAAGGCTTTGACAGCCTACTCGGCTTGCCGAAACCCTACCGAGGGAAGATGTGTGAAATATAGGCCCCTGGATGAGGTTTCAAAGGCAACTCGGCATGGCGAAGAGTATGTCGAGCGCCACAAAGTGTTTTTTTTTGTATTCTGGAAAAGCTACCGAAAGGAAACTCGTCATGCCGAAGAGCATACCGAGCATACCCCAAAGACTCTAGGAATTGACTTAGAACCAAGGAGGAGCTCGGCTTGTCGAAGAGGCTACTGAACCTGACCCTAGGACAACTCGGCAAACCAAGGGGAGACCCTCGGCAAGGCGATATTTTCAAACTTGCTCCGTTTGAATTGAATTTTTGTGTGCAAATATATTTTGACTAATTGGGATGGTTTATGATGTTAGAATTTAAAATCTATGATCTATGTGTATTTATGACATGTTTTTATGAATTGTTTATGCTCATTGAATAGGTGATATTTTTATTTGATTTCATATTGTCTCTAAATGTATTGCAATCATAATATTTAGTTCCTATTACACCTTGTACAAATACTTTGATTGATTAGTTAATGCGCACATCTCACTTGCACAGCATTGGACTTTTTAGCCTCATGACCTTGGATTTGGTCTGAGTGCCTTACCCTTAACTTGATTCCATACATCTAGAATTCATGATAGTCATGAGAGTGTTATATGATCTAGAAATCATAATAGGTGAGGAATTCATATTTTTATGTATTGAGGGACTAGCTATCCCAATATACCAACTACTTGTTCTGTGGACTATAAAGGAGTGAATATTTGTTGGTTATTTAATAAGTATGATTTCCTGAGGAGATTTCACGTTTCTGATGCCTTGGATATTTTTCTTTGATCGAAAATAAGTGAAGGAATTGTGCTCTCTAGGTCGAAGGCCCTAGAAACTATGTTGCGCACATAGAAAATCTTATCTTTGAAAGAGACCGTGTATGGGGGGATGGTTCGAGAAGAAATCTTGTTCAAAGAAGGATTGATCCTATGGGAACTTACATTATTAATGTACCATACAACATGCATTGCATATTTGATTGTTTGTCTTAGATCACACTTGGAGATTATACATGCTTGGTGCAAAATATTTATTGCATTCATTAAAACTTGACCTCATGCATATTCAGCACATATCACATGATTTACTTGTATATTTAGCACATATCACACGATTCACTTGTTTATTTGATTATGGATTACCATTGAAGTGTGGCATTGTCCCTACTTCAATCTTAACTATTGTTAGACTTGTTTACTTACTGGCTAAGTGTAGCTTACGCTTTCAAGCAACCACATTTCAGGACTTATAGAGGAGGATGACTAGGATTATGGTAACCAAACGGGAGAACAAAGTTTTGACGAAGTTACTGATTTTAATGAAGAATTTAACTAGAGATTTTATTAGTTTTTGCTGGCTTGCATGCCATAGTTTGCTTTTGGCTCTTCTTAAGCCTTACTTTTGGTAGGAATTTGTTTGAAGCATGAAACTAAAGGATTTTACTTTTATTTCCGCTTTGTGTTATGTTTTGATTGGATGTAATAACTGATATTTGACTTATTTTCCAGTATTATATGATATCTTAAATTTTATTTTTATGGTTTGGCAATGTATTGACTACCACTCCCATGTGGAATGGGGTGAGAGTCTAATTTCAAACTTCTTAGGGGTTCCTTTGAGATCTCTTAAGTTTGGGATGCGAGAAAGTTGGTATCACAGCCTAAGTTTTATGTTTTCAATCAAATTCCATAAAGTTGCAATGTGTTGATATTTCAAAGTTTTCTCTATGTCGATATTTGAAAATTTTCTATGTGATGATTATTATTACTAACAAACGTTTTTCACAAATAAGTGGGTGTTTTCTATTTTCTTATATAGTCCTTGATCATACCAACTCACAATGGCTAGTGGAAGAAGAGGTAATGTGAGTATAGGTTTAATCGGAGCTAATACTCAAGATCCTCAACTTGCTAGAGTTTACCATGCTTTGGGAGAGATGGTTGCAATGATGAACCAACAAGCTCAGTCACTGTCATCATCACAGCAGACCAAAGCACAAAGCAATGTCCACAACATCGAGAAGTTCAAGAAACTTGGTCCTACTATCTTCAAGGGGACAACCGATCCAATGGAAGCTCAAGCATGGATCAATTCCTTGGAACACATCTTTGAAGTGATGGAGGTTGACGAACAAGAGAAGGTTCGTTTTGCTACCTTCATGCTAGAAGGTGAAGCAAGGAGATGGTGGAAAGCTACCTTGGAGATCATGAACATCCAAACTTGGACTAAGTTTAAGGTAAGATTTTATTTGAAGTATTTTTCTAAGACTGTTAGGAATGAAAAGGAATTGGAGTTCATGAAATTGGAGCAAGGAACTATGACTGTACCCGATTACGCTATGAAGTTCACCGAGTTATCTTAATTCACCACATATGCAGTTGATGAGGAGGAGGAGAAGATCTTCAGGTTCGAAAACGGACTAAGGCCTAGCATCAAGAGTATATTGATCGTACGAGAATTCACAGAGTGCCACAAGCTGGTTGATTGCGCTTGTAATGCGGAGGACATGCAAGAGTTTGGGAAGATTTAAGACCAAAGGATGGGGTGGAACAACCCTAGAACCGGAAATCCTAAGAGCATCGCAACTGAACAACAGAAGAGGCAAAGGACACAAGGACCACCCAATACTCAAGGTTTTGGGAATTCAGGTATAAGGTATTTCAATTGTGGAAGGTTAGGACATCACATAACGGATTGTCGACTCCCTAAGAATCCACAATCAAACACATTTCAAGGGCAGCAGCAACTCATACCCAAGCCTCATTATCAGCAAAATCAAAAGCCGATACCACAAGGACAAGCACCAACGGGAACCAAGGCAGGAGCTTCACAGTAGCAACCTCAGCAAGCAAAAGTGTACGCCATCAAACAACAACAAGGCGAAGTCATGGAAGGTAGGTTTCGCATCTCTCACGTCTCAGCAAAAGTTTTGTTGGATACAAGAGCATCGCAATTCTTTATAGCTAATTCATTAGTGAACTGTTTGGGTTTACCTATAAAGGAAGTAGAAAAGTCTTGTCGTAGCAAATCCCATCAGAGGTTCAACATACTTAGGGAATATATGTGAGTCTTGCTTAGTTATGGTAAGTGAGTCCACATTACCAATTGACCTAATTATGCTTAACATGACAGAATTCGATGTAAGTTTGGGTATAGATTAGCTAGTTGCATACCATGTGCAAATAGACTGCCATAACCGAATAGTGTCTTTTGTATCACCGGAGGATAAAATTGTGAAGGTTATAGGGTCTAAATCCGAAGCGCTGAATCATTTAGCATGCTTGGATTTATGGGCTATAGATGAGAGGGGAGGATGGGAACTGATTCCAATAGTATGTCAATTTGGAAGTGTATTCCAAGACATATTGGGATTGCCACCCAAGAGAGTAGTAGAATTTAGCATAGACTTAACAGCGGGCACAAATCCTATTGCACTACCAACTTACCGTATGGCACCTACTGAATTGACGGAGCTGAGAACACAATTAGATGAGTTCTTTGCCTTGCAATTCATACGACCGAGTTCATCATCATGGGGAGCACCGGTTCTATTCTTGAAGAGGAAAGACGAATCTCTTAGACTATGCATTGACTACCGAAAGCTGAGCCAAGTAACAGTGAAGAACAAGTACCCATCGCCAAGAACAGAAGACTTGTTTGACCAATTAAAGGGAGCAAGATAATTCTCGAAGATCGATCACAGATCTGGTTACCATCAAGTGCGAATCAAATAAGGAGACATTCAGAAGACAGCATTCTGAATGTGGTACAGACACTTTGAATTTGTGGTCATGCCTTTTGGGTTAACTAATGCACCAACAGCATTCATAGACATGATGCAAAGAATCTTCAAACCCTACCTGGACAAGTTCATGGTAGTATTCGTCGACAACATTCCGGTTTACTCCAAAACCAAGTAAGACCATGAAGAACATCTCCAACTTGCCTTACAGACTTTGGTAAATTACAAATTGTATGCAAAATTTTCTAAATGTGATTTTTTGAAAGAAGAAGTGAAGTTTCTAGGGCACGTTGTGTTTAAGGATGAAATTATGGTTGATTCAAGCAAAGTTGAAGTGGTACTCAGTTGGCAACAGCCCAAGAATGCATCGAAAGTTCGTAGCTTTCTTGAATTTGCGGGTTACTACCGTCGATGCATTGAAGGATTCTCTCGCATCGCAGTACCATTGACCAAACTCACAGGGAATGACGTGCAGTTCATTTGGGTCAAAGATTGCCAAGAATCCTTTTCAACACTCAACAAAAGTGGCGTGAAGTTTGTGATCTATGCCGATGCATCATTATCAGGACTAGGCTGCGTTCTAATGCAAGAAGGGAAGGTAATGGCTTACGCTTCAATACAACTCAAGGTTCATGAGAGGAACTATCTTACTCACGATCTGGAATTGGTGGCTATTGTCTTTGCTTTGAAAATTTGGCGACATCATCTTTTTGGCAAAACCTTTGAAGTATTTTCAGATCACAAAAGCTTGAAGTACTTATTCTCACAAAAGTACCTGAACGTGCGACAAAGAAGGTTGATGGATCTTGTCAATGACTAAAACTTCTCATTGCAATATCATCTGGGCAAAGCAAACATAGTAGCAGATGCACTCAACTGGAAGCCTCAAAGCATCGTAGCACTTATGATGGTTCAAGAATGGCGGATGTACAAAAAGCTTGTAAAATTCGACAATGCAATTCGTGTAAAAGATCAAGGGGTGAGGTTGTGCAACATCCTTTCTAAACTGTCACTCAAGATCAAAATCAATGAGCTACAAGCAAAGGATATGTGGATGCAAGACTTGGCAAAAGATGCTGAAAGACCGGAATGGACTAAGGAGGAAGACGGGAGCATAAGATTGAAGGAAAAACTTTGTGTGCCACACGATGAAGAATTGAAGAGAGTGATTCTATAAGAAGCTCACCGTTCTCAATATTCTATCCATCCCAGAAGAACAAAGATGTACTATGATTTACAATGCAACTATTGGTGGAGAAGAATGAAGGTTGACATTGAAGAGTTCGTGACAAAGTGCGTGGTTTGTCAACAATTGAAAGTTGAACACCAAAAGCTAGCCAGAACACTCCAACCTCTACCAATTGGAGAATGGAAGTGGGAACACATCTCAATGGACTTCATTATGGGACTACCCAAGACCCGCAATAATCACGACATGATTTGGGTAATCGTGGACAGGTTAACCAAATCAGATCACTTCATACTGACGAGGACTTCAATGAACACGGACGAATTGGAAAGATTGTACGTGAAGGAGATCATCTGACTTCACGGAGTACCCATCACAATTGTTTTAGATCGAGGTTCTCAATTCACTTCAAGATTTTGGGGGAGTTTGCATAAAGCTTTGGGGACTCAATTCAACTTCAGCACTGCATTCCACCCTCAAACCGACGGCCAAATAGAGAGAGTCAATCAAGTACTTGAAGACCTGCTAAAATCATGCATTATTGACTTTAAGGGAAGTTGGGAAGATCACTTGGCACTTGTAGAGTTCTCTTACAACAATAACTACCAAGCAAGCATCAGCATGGTATCATTTGAATCATTGTACGTGAGACATTGCAGATAACCATTGTGTTGGAACGAGGAGAATGTACACATTTTCCTAGGACCGGAAATAGTTGCTGAAACAACGGAGAAGATCAGACTCATTAGAGATCGACTTTCTACTGCTCAACACCGATAAAAGAAGTATGCTGACTTAAGAAGGAAGCGAGAATTCATGGTAGGAGATTGGGTATTCCTTAAGGTTTCACCAACCAAAGGAGTATTCAAGTTTGGTAAGAAGGGGAAGTTAGCACCTTGATTTGTTGGACCCTTCGAGATTTCGAAAAGGATTGGAGAAGTGTCCTATAGATTGCAACTACCATCTAGTTTAGACATAGTGCATGATGTATTCCATGTCTCTGTGCTAAAGAAGTACCATCCAGATCCAATAAGTGTGATTAATTGGCAAACAATCACAATCAAGGATAATGCAACCTATTAGGAGAAGCCTGTAAAGATTTTTTATCGGAACGAGCAAGTTCTTTGCAACAAGGTAATACCAAAGGTGAAGGCTCTATGGAGTAATCACGGAACATCAGAAGCAACATGGGAACTTGAAGTTGACATTCGGGAGAAGTACCCACAACTTCTCGATTAAGGTAAGTGAATTTTGAGGACAAAATTTTCTTAAAGAGGTTAGACTATAATAACCCAAACAAAATAATACGAATAATGTGTAAATAATAGAAAATTAGGGGCTAATTTAAAATTTTAGTAACAACTATCATGTTTGACTTTTGACCGATTGTGATTGATGGGTTGTACAAATAGGAAACTAGGTACATCACACACAATCATAACTTCCTAAGACATGTGGCTAGGATCTTGTAGGAACCTTCAATAGTCAATTAATGGCTGAGATTTAAAACAATGAATTAGTAACATTTCTCTACAAACTAGAATAGTAACAAAGCTAGGATTCTGAAACAAGAATTAGAAAGAAACCAATAAAAGCTTAAATATTAATCTAATGGCTGAGATTCAAATAAACTAATCTGAGGGTAGAGACTAGAGTTTCTAATTGTAGAGTTCCTGAGACCCTATATAAACATAAGGCCTTGGAAAATGGATTCATTGCTTGGAGAAGAAGAAGAAGAAGAAGAAGAAGAAGAAGGTGTGAATTCTCAACACCAATCATCAAATCGAGGTAAGTATTCAAGTAAAACTCTATTTTTTATTTAAATAGGAGTACAAAGTTATATTCTTTGAGTATGAAGTATCATCAATGGTTTTTCAACTATTTTTTGGGTTTTAATGCTAAACTATGGTAAGTATGCTTCAAGTTAAGTTTTGTAAGGTATTAAAAATGGGTTTTTTATGCTCATTGAATAGGTGATATTTTGATTTGATTTCGTATTTGTCACGACCCAAACCCAATAGACCACTGGAGCCCAGCGGGGTCCAGATAATGACGGAGAATGGTAGTTGATTCAAAAACATAGCACAAATGAATGAATTTCATTCAAAAGGAAAATATGAGAGTTACTTACATAATTACATCAGATAGTAGCGAAAGAAAAATCAAAATAAATGTTCTAGGTTAATAACTAGATTTAACCATAAAGATACTACCCAAGTATCCTCCCAACGAAATCAAAGCTAAGAGTATACCAAAATATTACAAAAGAAGTCCAAAACATTACAAAGAAATCACTGGAGTGCGTAAAACTCATCTTCTTCCTCATATAGATCTTCATCCACGAAGCTCTCGTCGGCTACAGTACCCTCTAAGCTTCCTGAAATGTTGCTAAACAT
>JAUPMG010019079.1:0-15249 GCA_031762675.1 Pachysandra terminalis | reverse complement strand
GAGGTGTATATACAAAAAATCGATGAATGATAAAGTTTTCCCTTTTCAATAGCTCAAACAAACCTCATGACTCAGTAGTAATATTGTTATATTCATTTACCATTCACCAGTTCTTCTTAAGCTCCTTCCTCAAATGATAAAATAGTGTAATAACCAGAGTCATAGGCTTGGATAACCTCAAAAGACCTGTCCCACCGGGGTGTGAACTTGGGCTTGATGTTATTGCTATGTTCATACCATGAAGCCCTAAGGCCTAAATCACCTGGTTGAAAATCCCGGGGGGACACCTTCTAATGGTATGCCTTAGAAATGACTTGGTGATACTGAAGGTTGTGTGCGAATACTTGTTGGCGCTTCTCATCCAAGTTGTCCAACTTGTGCATCCAGATGGCGGCAAAATGAGGGGTATCCCAATCAATCTCAGCAAATTGCAAGACTTGAGCTGAAGAAACCTGTAACTCAACAGGAAGTAAGGCCCCCCCCCCCCCCCCCCCCCCCCACAGACTAATGAGAATGAGGTAGCCTTGGTAGTCTGGTGCTTTGATACCCAATAGGCCCAAAGGACTTCAGGCAAGTGCTCATTCCATCTTGTGGGGTGGTCATAAGTCATCTTACTCAGGAGCTTGATTAGTGTCTTATTTGTAGCCTCGACTTGACCATTTCCCTGGGGGTAATACCGGGTGGCCTTGATATGAATGACACGGGTTTCGGTAAGTAACAATCGCACCTCCCTGTTTCGGAAAGGTAAGTCGTTGTTTGTGAGGAACCTCTAGGGTGGGCGAAACCTGAGGATTTTGTTTTCCTTGATGAATTGAGGGACAGATACCCCGGTTGCTCTTTGTCGTGCAACGGCCTCTACCCGCTTTTTGAAGTAGTCAGTGGCAACTAGGATCCATGTGTGACCCCTTATGCTTTTTGGATTGATAGGGCTAATTAGGTCTAGCCCCCAAGTGTGGAATGGCCAGGGGGATTATGACCGATTGGAAAGCTCGAGGATTGTGTCGTGGGATATCTCCTTGAATTTGACACCGGGAACACCTCTTTACATAGTCAAAGGCGTCATCTCTCATTGATGGCCCATAGTAGCCGATGGTCATCGGCTAGTTAAACAACTTCTCTTTTCCCTAGTGAGCCCCACATGAACCTGAGTGGACATCGTGGAGTACTATCTCAGCCTTCCCAGGCATCACACATTTCCACAGTCAGCTATCAAAACTTATCCTGAATAAGTCATTATCATGCTTTTGAAACTGAGCTGCCCTCCTCTGAATCCGGTGTCTATCCAGGGCATCATTCGGAATGACCCCATCTCGCAAGAAAAGAATAAAGGGTTCCCTTCAATCCTGTTGTTGTGTGTCAACAGGATATACCTCCATGATTTCCACCGGCCTCTGGCAATTTTCACAGTTCTTTTGGATTTTGATGGCATCAAGAGCCATGGTGGCCCAGTAAACACTGTACCTCTGCAGCCTCCTGTTGAGCGGGATAGAATCTTGTGCCCCGCAGGTCCTCTCGTGAATATCAAGAAGGGTCTGTTTGGATTCTTCCTCACCAACACACCTCAAAAGTACACCGGTAGAGGCTTTAAATTACAAGTCTCCGTTAATCTCCACAAAGTTGACCAACTTTCTCAGGGGAACTCCTTCTGGCAAAACCGAGTTCTGGAGCTTGCATAAGATGGGATATCTTCAATCAGTTAGGAGAACATCCTCTTTCTTGATAATTGGGTCAAAAAGAACCGGGAGTGCCTTCCTGATAACATCGATATGCTGTGAAGACCCGTTGAGAGTAACCTTACTCCCGAAGTTGACCAGCAAATCAGCCTGGTGATTTTTTGACCTCGGGATATAAGACAAGGTACACTGAAAAGTTCTTCATCAGGGACTGTATCACTGTCCGGTAAGGTACCAACTCGGGTTCTTTGACAACAAAATCTTCATTGACTTGAGAAACAATGACTTTTAAATATCCAAGAACCCTCAATCTGTCCATTTGGAGTTGCTTTGCCAAGATTAGACCAATCAACAAAGCTTCATACTCGGCTCTATTGTTGGTGCACAAGAAGTCCAGCTTGAAGGAAAAATACAAGCGGTGGCCGCTATCAGCTATAAATTCAATACCGATACCTCCGCCATCAGCGTTGACTAATCCGTCAAACTTCATTTTCCACTCCCGTTCTTCGGCTCTGTTGATCTCGAATTTGGGCAACTCTTCTTCCTCAACTCTTCTTCGGCTCTGTAAATTAGCCACTGCTTATCCTTGAATATAGCGGGGGTGCTCATAGGATATATCAAACTCGGATAACTTAAGAAGCCACTTAGTGTACCGGCCACTGAGCACCAGTTGTGATAACAAATATCTGATGGGATTCGCTTTGGTAATCAAGCAGGACAGACACGATAACAAGTTGCGAGTTAAATGGGTGAAGGTGAGACAAATTTCTTAACCTGTGAGTATTGTAACTCGGCACCCCAGAGGAGTCTACTTATATAATAGACAGGCTTTTCCACACCGTGTTCGTCCTCCTGTGCTAATAATCCTCCAATAGCCTGTCCCAAGGTTACCAGATAGATCCGGAGTGGTTTTCCTGGTATTGGTGAAATCATGGTGTGCGGATGCTTAAGAACATTGTTAATATCTTCAAAAGCTCGCTGGCATTCCCAGGACCAACGGAATGAAGCCCCCCTTGCAAAGCAAGGGCATAAATGAGGAGATATAAGATGAGAGGTTAGGAATGAACCTCCAGATATAAGAGATCTTCCGGAGGAAATACTTCAACTGTTTTTGCGTTTGAGGGAAAGCTTACTCGAGAATCGCCTTTGATTTGGAAGGGTCGAGATCAATACCCTGTCGGTGTACCATAATCACAAAAATCTTCCGGCTGTAACCCCGAAGGTGCATTTAGCCGGGTTAATCTTAAGGTTATAAAGTCTGCAGCGATGGAGGACCTTCCTCAATACTTCAAGATGGTTATGCCTTTCCTGAGACATCACCACTATGTCATCCACATAATCCTCAACCTCGACATGAATCATATCATGGAATATAGCCGTCTTTGCTGGTTTGTAGGTGGCCTCGACATTCTTCAAACCAAAAGGCAATACTTTGTAATAAAAGTTTCCCATAGGGGTCCTGAATGCCGTGTGTGGAGCGTCGGAGTTATGTGTTCGAATCTGGTCATATCCATTGAATCCGTCGATGAAGAAGAACACCGCATGCCCGGTAGTAGCATCAATCAAAAGATCCATATTGGGTAGAGGGAACTCATCTTTGGGACTGGCTTGGTTGAGATCGCGGAAGTTGACACAACATCGAATATTTCCATTCTTCTTTTTGACAGGGACGATATTGGTGAGCCACAACGGGTGTTGAATTGGTTTAATAAAACCCGCCTTCAACAATTTCTTTATCTCGCCTTTGATCTGTAATTGGATCTCAAGTTTGAACACTCCGGAGTGCTGTTTGATAGGCGGAAGGCGGTGTGTATCTAAGTGAGGGTATAACCCAGGCATCTCATCATACGACCAAGACAAGGGACGACTTGACACCATCCTCAAGGAATTTCTTTATTTCTTTAGTTTGCTTGCTTTCGTCGTTTCCCAGATTCACTTCTTCCAGAGTCTCAAGGGACGACTTGACACCATCCTCAAGGAGATCAGAAGCTTCCCTTACATCTTGGCTAACCTCGAAGACGTCAAACATGATAGAGTCATCATCATAATCATCATCATCATCGAGCTCCCCGACATTGCACACCACAGGCTCCGGGATCATTAATCCTTTCTGAGTTGTCAATTCGACAGGAACCTCGGGCTGCGAATTACCATCCTTGATCCATAATTTGTAGACAACTTTCCCATTGGGCATCTCGATCTTTGTACATCGGGCCTTCGAGGAAGGTTCAGCCCGGGAGAGCTTAGCAGGTCCTTTGTCCTTCCCGTCTTCTTCTATCTTCCTCCTTCTGGCCTCCTCCTTCAACTTTCTCTTTGAAGGCCCGGGTGTTGACAACAAAACTTCGGGGTGAGACTGAATCTTGGGCCAAGCTGGCAACAAGATCCCCCGAGGTAAGGACACCTGACACTCGCTTGCGGGAGTTAGGTGATCATACTCAGCCGTGTCAGGAATATGGACCTTGGATTCATCAAAAGGGCAAGGATCAGCGAACAAACGTATCATCTTTCCCTTCCTAATCCCTTTGCAACACTGATGATAAGTAGAAGGAACAAGACGGCATAGGTGAATCCAGGGTCAGTCAAGGAAGATGTGATAAGTAGAGTTGTTGTCATATACATGGAAGAGAGTGGGATGTTTGTATAGTCCGACTTGGAGCTCGAGGGTGACATGGCCCATTGTACACTCACTGAGCATTAAAGTCATAAATCGTCATGGCATGAGGCCCTTGCAGACTCCAATCGCCTTTAGGATATTGAGGGGAATGATGTTAACAGAAGTCCCTGCATCAACCAATGATCTTCGTATACCAACTCCATGCAATACAACATTCAAGTAGAGTGCTCGCCGGTGATCCTCGTGGGGAACCAGCATGTCCTCCTTGCTGAAATCGATAATTTCTTCTGTCATCTCCGTTGCGTATGCATCCTCTACTTCTTGCAAAGCAATCTTTGGGCGTAGGCTCGGATGGAGATCTGCTCCTGTCTTGAAAACTTGCCTTCCCTTAGGCTCTTCTCGAGGCACGGGAGTTTCAGCAGCACTGGCTCCTTTCTTGTGACGGTTCCTTCCTCGATTCCTGTAAAAACAACATTCGCAATTTCCTTCCCTTTACCTTTATGGGTAGGTAGGGGATCAACATGCACCCGCTCTAGCTGCAGATCGACCTCGCCATCTCGTACCATGGCGTGGTAGATCCTCCTCAAGGAGTAGCAGTCAAAGGTCTTGTGGCAAGTATGTCTGTGAAACTTGTAGTACTGTGGGATTCTCATTTCCAGAGTAGTGGGCTCATGTTCCATGGCCGGCATGAAAATACGATTGTCCTTAATCCAAGTTTCTAGTAAAATATCAAGTTGGACCGGCGAATAATTTGGTTCAGGCAGAATAGGATGATCATTTCCCTGTCCTTTCTTCTTAAATTTCTCTGACTTCTTAGAAGAATGTTCCTCAACAAGGGCAAACTTGACCCCTCGCTTTTTATCGGTTGGTTTCCTGGTGGTGTTCACGGATGGTACTAATACGCCGGTCCTTCTAGCAACCTCGATCAGTGAAGTGAAACTCGGGAGTTTCAGGAGTTCTACATGGATCCGGTACTCGGTATGCATTCCCATCACGCATAAGTCAAAAAGACGAGACTCCTTCTCAGAATATGTACAAGACATCACGAGGCCATGGAACCTCCTCACATAATCAATCATACTTTCTGAAGGGAGCTGGCGTTCTCGGCTGAGGTCAACGATAGTGAGGGCCTCTTCGGTGACAAATAAATTTCTGTGGAAGAGAGAAGCCATGTGTTCCTAGGTGGGGACAGATCCAGGCTCAAGGTTATTATACCACATATAGCCTTCTCAGATAGAGATTTCGAGAATTCCCTTAAGCACAGCTTTCGGTCTACGGTATGAGGGCCGAGCGCTTCAATAAATCGGCAGAGATGTTCCCTCACATTACCGGTTTGACCGGTAAACAACTGAAACTTAGGACTAACATAGCCTTTGGAGTAGGGCTTTTGCAATAATGAAGTTGGATAGGGAGGACGAAAGTCACTCTCAATCCAATCCGGATCTCGGTGACGAGATTTCATTAATAGAGCCTCAACATCAGTTAGGGTAGCAAAAGACCTTTCTGGGATAGCAGGTAAAGATGGAGTGATGATCAAGGACATCAGGTCTGAGAATGGTGGGACAGGCCGAGGATGGAATGGTTCAGCAACGAATCTAATGGTGGGGCTAACCATTCCTCCTTGAGGAGTGAATGTAGGGATTGATGTTTGCAAAAAAGGAGGTTGTTGGCTGGGATCATCAGCGGGTCTGAAAACCCCTTCTCGAGAGGCGGATGCCGGTGATAGCATTTGTAGGACAATAGGCTACTGGTTGTCGTTTTGTTGTGCTGGCAGAACCATCAGCTGTTGTTGAATGAGCCACATAGCCTCAGCAAGTGTGGTGATGAATACTTGAGGGACAGTTGGAGGACTAATAGTAAAACAAGGCCCCTGCGGAGGAGTTGGACCCTTGGCAAGAGGGAGCAGGTCAACCCCGAGGCGTAAAATCACCGATTCCTCGGCCACGGGCATTCCTTGTCCTCCAGCTGGAGATGGATCCTATTGATCCTGCATGTTGAACCGAGTGCAAGTTTTTTTTTTTTTCTGAACGTCTTACAAGCTCAACAATTAATAAAAACAAGAGGGAAACACTACAGGTGTAATAACCTGAACTTATATAGGGATTAATTTATAATTAATTAAAAATATAGGGGTTAATTTAAAATTTGAGTAAGTTAGTTACAGATTTGACTTTGATTGTTTATGATTGGTGGGTTGCACTATAGGAAACTAAAGTGCTTTACACACAATCATAACTCTTTAAGTTATAATGTGTGGCTAAGATCTTGTTTGAACTTTTAAACTTAGATCTAAAGGCTATAATTCAACTAACCTAAAGTGATTAATAAAAGAATATATAATTAAGGATTATAAGTTATAGTAAATAAACAAAAGTCATTAATAAAGAATTTCAGCTTAAATAGGAAACTGGGTTAATAGATTAAAATAGAATTGACCAAACATGACCTAACTCTAATAATTAATTAGATGGACTTAAGTAAAGCCCAATAAGACTAAGACCCAACTAGACTAAAGCCCAATTAGGTTAATTAATAAGTAATTCTTGTGATAATTAAACACGGATAATTAAAGATTAAGTTACGATAGAACTAAGACTCTAAACCAATATCTAAACACCTATTAGTATTCCTAATATGATTAGAACACTTAAAAATCAGTGGTTAGGATTTCGTAAGAACAATTAGACTAATCTAAAGGTTAGGATTAAAGGTAAAAGACTTTAAATCTGATTAGGATAAGGGTAGAGAACACTAATGATTAATTCACATTAGAACTAAGACACTTTAATCTAAAGGTTGTAATTTAACTAATCTAATCTAAAAGCAATAAACTAAAACATAATCCTAAACTAAGAACAATTCATAGACTAAGCTAGGCACTCATTAAAAACTATATACGAACACTAGGGGACGTGTGGATCATATTCTAAGAGAAAGAGAGAGAGTGTGTGGAAGATAGTTGGAACTAGAAGCTAAGGAGGAAGAACAGTTCAGACTTGACTGGGATAAAGAGGAAGAAGATCCGACGAAGAACAGCAAGGTAAGTAATTCGATTATTCTTTATTTTGGATTTGGATTTAGGTGAGATGCCATATTCATTGAATATGACGTAGGACATTGAATTCAAACTCAAGAACATATTGTTTTTATAAAAACTTAAGTTTTTCAATGCATGATCATCCTAGCCAAGGTAAGTTGTAGTTTTGATTGATATTTTGATTTAGTTAGGTTCGTATTTTGATTAAATTATGAGTATCAGTTGATCAATTTTGCTAAAAATGATTGAATATTAATAGATCATAATGTTCTGCTATTTCTGGGCAAACTGGCAGCCTACCGGTGTGCCGGTTAGGCTACCGGTTCACCCAGGTGGTACCCGGCAGACCAATCGGTGTACCGGTTAGCCTGCCGGACACCACTTTTATAATTAGAGTTATGCCTAGCCCACTAGTGGCCAACCGGTATGCCGGTTAGCCTACCGGTGGGTTTACTTGTCTGTAACTTTACAAATTTAAACCTGCCTAGCCTACCGATGGCCCATTTATTTACCGGTTAGCCTACCGGTAGGACCACTGCCTATATGTTTGAGCTTTTAAACTCTACCTAGGCTGCTAGAGGCCAACCGGTGTGCCGGTTAGCCTGCTAGACATCCCATATTGTTTGATTTATGTGTTTTATGCTATGTGATTATTTCTAAATTAATTATATGTTAACGATGATGAACTTATGATATGTTTGGATGATTAATTTACCTGATTAATAATCTTATTTGTTTTATCATATATTATACTTGGTTGACATGAATTGATTACTAGAAGCATATACCATAATTTATACTCTCATATTACCTACTTGGATTTATTACACTATTGTACACATATTGTATGATTAGTTAGTGAGCACTTACACTTCACTTGCACAACATAAGCCCGTTTTGCATTATTGACCTCGTACGGGTCTAATGCCTTGACTATACCCCATAAATCCGTATGATGGATACTATGGACATAATGAGTGTTAATATGATATGATAATGGTGAGGAAGTCCTGGATGGACCATTTTATATTATTATATGTTTTAAGGGACCGTACATCCCAATATACCAATCTATTCATGGTGAGGGTGATGATCCCAATATACCAATTATTTGAGTGAAATTATGTTAGTAGATCGGCTACTGTATGGATCATAAAGGAGAAGTTCACATTATGGCACCTTGGGATTTGTCCCTATGATCGCAAATAACTGAGGCACTTGTGACCTTTAGGTCGAAGCTCCTAGAAACTGTGATGTGCACATAGAATAATCCAATTATCACACTGCCATACATTGGGGAATGAATCCACCATCGTGGGACATTCTTCAGTATTGGATTCAGATCTGGTGTGAACATACACTAATTGAATGACAAACAGCATGCATTAATTGCACAACATCTTTATGTGCATGGATTACATGTGGTAATCATAAATTCGATTGCATGAGCATGCATTGCATACATTAATAATCTGACTTGCATTACATTGCATTCACTTCACATACATATTGCATGTTTATCATATTATCGACGTTTAATCTATGTTATATCATTGGAGAGTGTCTTTGACCCAATTCCAATCTAAAATATAGTTTAATGATTTATTTACTGAGTTAAGTGCAGCCGACGTGTTATGATAACAATTTCAGGGAATTATGGAGTACAAGATGAGGAACGCTTTTATGATGACATGGCTGTACTAGATGATTGTGTGCTTTGATTTAACTTAGGATTCTGTAATAGGATTTATTATTTCTTAGCTAGATATTATGTATAGGGATTGGATCTGATTTGAGCATGAGAATGGAGTATTTTTATTTGTTTTTCCGCTGTGATTTCATTAAGTGTTTTGGATGTAATAGACTTGGTAGTTTTCGACTAATTTCAGTAAAGTTAATTTCTTTAAGTTTTATTTAAATTCTATGGTTTGGCTCTTATATGATTACCACTCTCGATTCCGATCGGAGTGAGAGCCACGTTTCGAACATGAGGGGTTCCACATGAATTTCCTTAAGTTTGGGTTGTGATAATAGGTTCTCCAATGGAATCGCCAAAATGGTGATCGTAAAAACGGCAGATAAGTAAAATGACATGTGTCAGTACCTGAACTGGCTACCAACTTTAAGTTCGGGTGGTTCGTATACCTGTCTCGCACTAGCCTAAACCGTAGTGGCCGTTCCAATATGAGGTTTCCCATATACAGAGAATCAAAACCAGAAGAGTAAATGAGAAGGGCAAGAAGACCTGTAGGAATGTTAAGAGAGAGCACACTCAGAGGAACATCGAATTCTAGAGGTCAAATTACGGTTATGAGTTCTAGAACCATTCTCCAAAAAGTTATGCCTTGTCCTGTGGGAACTTAGGCTTTTTATAGCCAGAACCAATGGAGAAGGCCATGTTTAAGTGACAAATGTCAACCATCGAGGGTCACACACGACGGGATGCTTCCACGTGTCATATGTCACTTGTCATTGTCCATACGGTGACAGTCACCCACTACTGTCACCAAAAGACAATCACGCAACCTCTGAATATGTGCTCAATCCCCTGATGCGATGTTGCCCATGTGGGCTTGAAGAATCACCATGGGTTTGATGGGACTTTCTCTCTGGGCCATCATTCCTAAGGTTTCTCGATATTCCCCCCTCTTTGTCTAGACTAAAATATGCAAGTCTCGGGATCCGTGAAGCAGGGACCCCGAGTTGGAATCACAAGATTGTGATGATCCCGTCACAGAGTGATTTCTCATAAGGAAAAACCGGGCATGTAACCCCTGAACCGGGGTTCCGCACAAACTTGCTCAACCGCTATGTGATTTCCTATGAAGGGATTCGGATCACGAATCTCTAGTTGGAATAACATAAGTATGTTAGACCTGCAGGGACGTGATTCCCCGCGAAGGGACCCGGGATGTATACCCCAAACCGGGATCATGCATTTGTGCTAAACTTGCCAAGGTATGATTCCCTGGGAGAGAAATTCAGAAATCCCTTCCTGATATGTTTACTGGGCATCTCAAGGTGGCAGGTCAACGGGCTTTTCACCGCTATCCATGGTTACCTTTCATCATTTTGATGTCTTGAGGGGATCCTTATCCATTTGGGGAAAGTTAACATGTCCCGGCATTTCAAGGATAGTTATCCCTTCCATGGAGTCATAAAGTCACCATCCGGCTTCATGATAGGATCATGAAGTCCTATCCCTAGACCATGATCAATATCGGTGTGGGATCATAAAGTCTCCACTTTGTACCGATCTCAGCATGGGATCATAAAGTCGCCATCCGACTTCGAGATAGGATCATGAAGTCCTATCTCAGGACCATGATCAATACCGGTGTGGGATCATAAAGTCTCCACTTACCACCGATCTCGGCATGGGATCATAAAGTCGTCATTCGGCTTCAGTATAGGATCATGAAGTCCTTTCCCGAGACCATGATCAATACCGGTGTGGGATCATAAAGTCTCCACTTATTACCGATCTCGGCATGGGATCATAATTCGCCATCCGGCTTCGGGATAGGATCATGAAGTCCTATCCTGGGATCATTATCATTTGTTTGTGGGGAAGGTCGTTTCAATGACGAGTTCACCTATTCCGAGTGAATTAAACCTGGTCCAGTAGAGACTCGTGAGCTTCTGGCCTGGGCAGAAGCGTTGCCCTTTCTAGGTGGTGCTCTATTATTGGATCAATTTATATTTCAAATTGCCCGATCATCAGTATTTCTATCATTTAATTAAAATATCAATTTAAGATTTATGTATTTAGTAAACTAGCACGTAGAAATAGCAACACTTTTTTTTTCTTTATAATATTTCACTTTAATCTGCAGGTTATTCATTCCTTAGACACACAACACACACGCTCACATTCATATAATGAACCCGGATTTAACTAAACACTGGGTCAACACTCCCAAGTGATGAGATTGTTATTAGGGTTAACTCCACTTACACCCCCTCACGTTTCTGACAAAGGTAGAAATATCCCCAATGGTTTTTGAAAAGCCACATACACCCCATGTCACTAACGTCCCATAAACGGTGTTAAAAAAGCATGTAAATTTACCCTTTTAACTTTGTCTTTATTTACCCCTTACTCTACCACCACCACCACCACCACCTAAGTATGCAAGGGATGTACACTAGGTGGTAGTAGTGGTGGTAGTGGATGATGTGTTTAATAAAGGGTATAAACGTCTTTTATGACTTTAGGTAAGAGTAATATGGTCTATAATGCAAATGATGACATCACTTCTATTAATGTTAAAATGAAAAGTTAACAGAAGGGGTGTCTATGCAGTACAGTGTAAAACCTCAAGGGGTGTAAATGGCTTTTCAGAAACCACAGGGGGTGTTTCTGCCTTTGTCAGAAACGTGAAGGGGGTGTAAGTGGAGTTAACCCTTTTTATTAAACACAAAGACTGCGTTTGGCCCAACTTATATTAGTGCTCATTTCAACTTATAGCTTATTAAGGCACTTTTTAAAATTAAAAGTGTGTTTGGTAACACCTAATGCGTAAGTGATTACCCATGAGCAGTAGAGGAAGGCTAACCATAAGGAGAAGCTGTTGAGAATAGATTCTCTTATCACTTATGTGGGAAGCTATTTCTAAACTTTAATAATATTTTCACAATATTTATTTTACCCATAAAATTTCATAAGCACTTAAATAAATGAATTTACCAAACACTACTTCTTCAAGTAAGCAGTTTATTGTTGCTTTGGATAAGTGCTCCCATTGAGCCACTTATCCAATGAGTGCTTACCCAAAAGCATATGCTAGAGCAAACGCAACCAAAGAATATCATCATTTATGCATATGATCACTGTCAGTAAGAATATTATCAATTTAATAAATGTTCTCTCTAAGAAATAGCCAATAAGAAGATTATCGATCCAAACATTGAAAAATAAACTTCACCACATGTGGTGTAGATTTATTAATGTTTGTCTCCAGATTCCTAAATGAGAATGGCACATATGACATTCTTTTTATTTGTCTAAGAGTTGATAATATTCTCAGGCAATTTGGTGAGGTGGACTATAATTAGAAGCTTGGTTAGGCACAAATATTGGAGTGAGGATCTTCTGTGATTCGGATCATAGGAAACCTCATGTGATTTGTCACAGGAGATCGATACCTGTTCTAGGAGGGCCCACAAATTAAAAAACCTAATAAATGGGTGAACCTTAGGGGGCTTACAAGCAGTACAGCTTGTGGTCCCCTAAGACAGGTGTCGATCTCTTGTGGCGGATCACAGGAGATTTCTTGTGACCCAGATCACATAAGATCCTCACTCCAAATATTGCACATGCACGATAGGTGATTTAGTAAACCCTACTTACATACGAATAGAAATACTCTAGAGCTAAACCTTGGATCTAATTATGGAACTAACGGCTGTCAAGGTATAAATATCTATATTTGAAGCAATTTATACAGCCTGGCAATTGTTAGTTCCACGATTCATTTAAATGGACAAAATACTTCACATCTTAAGTTTCAGCCCTCATATCTATATAAAATATAACAAAAATATATTTTTTAAATCAAATAAAAAACTTTGGCATAGACACCCCGACTAAAAAAAAAAAAAACTTTGACAATTATATTTATACATAACAAAATCCAATAAATAATAATGGAGCTTATCCGCTATTTAAGTATCGTTTACGTTACATATCTAGAAGATCTCCTTCCATTGATTAGAAAACACTATCTAAATAATTAAAAATGACGAAAATGACAAAAACCTATGGACATTTATTAATCGTCCAAATACTTTAATATTTATGAGTTTGAAAAAACTAAGCATGCTTGTCTATTTGTCATATTGGCTTATTAATTTGCAGGACCAGCCTCATATGTGAAGACACAAAAGTTAGCACACGCGCCTGAAGTTCTATTTGTCTTCTTATAATAATAATAAGGATTACGATTATTTATCATAAAATATTGTAATTAAAAAAAATTAAACAGATGTTGCCTTTGAAAGTCGGCACATGGCGACATGTGAGATGTGGCATGTATGGTAATTTATGATATAATAACGTTTTATATTTAATATAACATTAAATAAAACAGAAAACATAAGCTGCTATAACAAGCCGTCAAAATCACGAAAATTAAACATAGGTTGCCTTTAAGTTTTGGTGTGTTTTTTTGTAAAGATATAATAATCAGTCTTTAAAATGATCCGACTTTTGTCCAAATTACCCTTCCTATTTTTTGAATTTTTTAATCAAATGAAATAAGCATATTGAAATTCCTATTCTACCCATTTTTAAAAAACAACTTACAATTACTTTTAGTCCGTTTTTTTGAATCAAGTGAAACCCAACTTCCCCCTTTTTTTCCCTCTTTATTAGATTGTTTCTAAAATTAAGAGTTTCTAAATGTTGTGTAACAGCCCTGTTTTTAAATGTGACAGTTTCTAAAATGTTGAACATCTATATTAGGAAGTTTCTATATTTGTAGATTTGTATTTATGTAGTTAGGATTGAATCCCGACAATCAAGGGATCTCATATGTAAACCTTTTGTATATATATTCAGCAATCTCAATGAGATAGATACAAAGAGTTCCCTGAACTCTGAATGTTTAACGTGTTATCAGAGCATTAAACAATATTCTTTCATCCCTTTTCATGGCGACTACAAGAGACGGATACTTGAAGTTTGTCAAGAATATTTCTTCACATCATTGAGTTTTCAATTTATATACACTTGATCATTTCCAGCTCACATTGGTTTTAGATCAGTTTACCCTAAGGTAACTTGTTTAGATAATTACAAATATTATCTCTACTTTAGTTACAGCAACCAAAGCTATCTTCTTATCTCAAAATCTTGTGATCCTTTTCTTAAGGAACTGAGGAGTTAGTTTCTCTGCCTAGTTGTTGTCTTTTATGTTGATCTCTATCTTGATCACAAGCTTGAGTAGATAACACAATAGTTACACCTCTAACCGAATCTAGCTGTAGTACTTTGTGTTTATCTCTAATACCCGCCCTCAAGCCAAACTCTGGAGAACTAAGTTGTATCTTGGAACAAAGAATCTGATGTCTGACACGTGGCAAGGGCTTGGTGAGGATATCTGCAAGTTGATCAACGGATGAGATAAATCGAACCTCTAGGTCTCGACGAGCTACCTTGTCTCGTTCAACATGAAAAACAATTTCAATATGTTTTGTTCGAGCATGAAATATAGGATTGGTTGTTAGGTAGGTAGCACTGAGATTATCACACCATAATGTGGGGGCTTTAGGTAATAGAATGCTGAGTTCAAAAAATAACGACTGCAGCCAAATTAATTCAGTTGTTGCATTTGCCAGACCTTTGTATTCTGCTTCTGTGCTGGACCGGGCCACTGTTCTTTGCTTATTAGATGCCCATGAAATGAGATTAGGTTCAGAGAATATACAATAGCCACCAGTCGTTTGTCGATCATCTGGGCAGCCTGCCCAGTCAGCATCAGAAAAGCACTGAAGATGCACTTGAGAATTTTTTCGAAACACAATGCCATGTATGATCGTTGACTTGAGATATCGTAGGATTAGTTTTGCTGCAGTCCAATGATCATCCGTAGGGTTGTGCATGAATTGACACACCTTATTGACTGCAAAGGCAATGTCTGGTCGGGTGAACGACAAATATTGAAGAGCACTCACTGTGTCGCGGTATTCTGTAGGATCTGATAGTTGCAGCCCATGATGTTTAGATAGGGAAATACCAGTAGCCATTGGTGTAAGACACGACCGAGCACCTCCTCACGGAGTAATACTCAGTGGTCAGGTAAACCCATACTAAATGCATTGATTTTAGTTAAGGATGAGAATTAAGCCACTTGTATCATACAAGGGGCACTGGCACTAATATCAACGTTGACCCTAGAGTCAACGTCGTATGCAGTACAGAA
>JAUPMG010019068.1:0-15249 GCA_031762675.1 Pachysandra terminalis | reverse complement strand
TCTAGGTCATATTCAATGAATATGACATAGCACAACCTTAGAATCATTGTTTCTATACTTTTTACATAAGAATTGAACTGGAAAACTATACGGACCTGGTTGATTGAGTTCTGGACCAATGTATATATTTTGTATTTTTCTGAGATTCCCATGTTCGTTAGGAATCCAGAAAAACAAGTTTGAGGTGATTTCGATGAGTATGGACTAAGTTATGACCAAAATACCGACTATATGTCAAATTTGGAAAACCCTGTTCTGGGTCTAGCGGCAAGCTAGCGGTGAACCGCAAAGCTCACCGCTAGTCACAGACTGTATCTGTTTTGTTCTAGCGACAAGCTAGCAGTGAACCGCAAAGCTCACTGTTAGACACAGACTATCTGTTTTGTTCTAGCGGTAAGCTGGCGATGAACCGCAAAGCTCACCGCTAGACACAAACAGTATCTGTTTTGATCTAACAACAAGCTAGCAGTGAACCGCAAAGCTCACCGCTAACTCTATTTACTGTTTTATTGTTCCTGGGCAGTGATTAGCGACATGTCGCCAGGCCAATCGCTAATTCGCCTCTGGTTAATACTTTGAATTGTGATCTAATATTTCTCGTCGACCGAAGGGCCTAATCCCTGCATCTTCAGCTACTATTTCTACTAGAAATTTCTGGGTTCTTGTGATTTTCAACTCTAATACTGAGAACATTAGAATCTGGCTAATAACCCCTAAAAAAAGTGCAAATTTTGTTCCCAAAACCAAATCAAGCATGACAAATGGAGAGAAAATCAATTGAAGAAGATAGATTCCGAGATTTATAGAGATCGATTTCACGTGGTTAGGGATTATGGTCGAGATCGGAAAGATAAAACCTAACTCGCCGTTCGTTGCTTTACAAAACAAAAAACAAAAAACAGAGAAAAAAGAAGAAGAAGAAGAAGACGTTCTGTTAAAAAAAATTAGAAGAAGACGTTCTGTTAAAAAAAATAGCAAGAAGAAGAAGAAGAAGAAAGTTGCTGTAAAAAAATTAAAAAAATCTTCTATCTTTCCCTCCATCTTCAACCGAAATCCCAATCCATTCTTCATCTCAACAAATCGACTAACACCACCTTCGATTTCATCCTTTCATTCCTCAGATTGAAACCCAAAACCGCTCACTCGGTTGATGTCGTCCCTGGATATTATTTATGGAAATGAATTTTTTCTTTGTTTTTGTTTAGTTTTGATCGCTGTTATCTTCTCTTCACCAGAGAAAAAGAGGCATTACTGAGTTTGAGCAAAAAGCCATCGTTGCAGATAAGAGAAGAAGACGTGTCGGATTTTTTGGAAGCAAAAATTTGATTTTTGAGAAGCAACTATTCTCTGCTTCTCCCTAGAAGCAAAACATTGATTTATTGATTTTTTCAAATTGCTTTTAAATGTAAAATTTGACATTTACCAAACACCTCTTTTGCTTCTAAAAGCAAAATTTTGCTTCAAAAAGCAAAAAGTACTTTTCAAAAGCATTACCAAATACAGCCATAATGACTACAAAATAAAATAGAAAAATAAAACTATATCTTCACCTCTTCTGCTTTTTAGAGAAGGCTTTGGCCGAAAATCTTCTACCCTGCTTTTTCTCTTTCTTTCTAACAGGATCTAGTGCTTCACTCAATACGGTTGCATTCTCAGTCCCACCAGATTTAGTTTTCTTCTGCTCTTTTTGTTTCCTTTTCAATGCATCATCGACCACGTCATGTCTACTAAAAATTAAAATATAACATACTAAATACTTTTGTTGAAAAATGATATCCTTAATGAATCAAACTACAAAAGAACTTGAAACTCTACGAAACATTAAAGAAGATGAAATTGCAGTAAAACAGTATTGCAAGTTCTTACTGAAACCGGATCATGTGAATATTCCTTTTATTTTGTTTAACAACTACTTATTTTGACAAAAACAGGCATAGCATCCCTCTTTTATCTTGAGTTCCATCAAAGACAACAGGCATCATTTTGTTTGATTGATCTAAGCAATTATACTTGTTATTATATATTTGTATAATCTACCATTATGTTAAGCATATATAATAAAATAAGTTATTGATAAATAAGTATTTGGTGCATCCCATTACATGGGGCTGGTCAGTTGGGCAGTCTGAATACTTGTTTTTATGCTTTCTTTCATACGCCAAGTGCTATAACATTTTATGAGAGAAGAATCATGAGATCCTTTAAAGTAAACGAAGAGTAACTAAGAAACTACCATGTTATGATTATCATTACTAACAATTCACACACAAGTACGCACGCACACACAGACGTTGGGTTTCCCATACACAGTCATTAGTTTGTAATCTGTATTTATTAGATTTATGAAGCTAATGACTTAACTAGAGAAAGGAAGATACATTTGAAGAGAGAGATAAGGTGGGGTGTCTGTCCAATCTCATCTGTCTAGTTCTACAGCTTGTGATGAAGATTGTTTCCTTAGATTTTTGGGCCTCTTTCTGCCACACGTTTTAAATTTAGTTTCCTTTTTCTCAAGGTAGCCGTGGAGAAAAACTGTTCATGTTTCTAACGATGATAATATATTGGGTTCTACAATTGGCTAAATATCTAAGAGGGAAAAACAAAATCTACTTTCAACTCAACAACAGATTGGCTAATTGACTCCATGTTCCTAGGCTCCAATACACACACATACACTTAGTCACAGTCACAAGAACATATACACAGCCATTGGGCTTCTCATAAAACTGGAATGCATACACTGTTAAAATATCTCTCTACACATATATGGGATTAGAAAATTACACTTCTTAGTATCCAATACCCACCACTCCTATGGAATCAACATGACAATAATTTAACCCTCCTCCCCACCTTCCCCTTTCTCTCACACACAGGCACAACAAATGGGTTCCGAGAACCACAGACATAGAGTTACATATTGTTTTTGTGGCGATAAAATGATGCGCATGTGTGTCACAACCCAATTCTGGGGATTCACTAGGAAAACCCACAAGGATTTGAGATGCAACTCCCACTCCCCAATGCAAGGGAGTGGCAGTTAATACCTTGCTATAGAAATGAACGCACGAACATTTATTAGAAAAGAATTCCAAAACAAGGCATTTCTATTGATAATTACATGTATAGCAGCAGAAAATATCAAAATATAAGTTCTAGGTTAAAAACCAGATCCCCTATATACCCATGCTCCCAAAAAGAATATTAACATCCAAAATAATAGTTAAGTTATTACAATTAATTACTCAAAGTAGAAATCTTCTTCGTCTTCAAAGTTCTCTTCCTTGGCCTTGCTCTCCACGGCTACTTCCTCGTCTAAAGATCCTAAAAGTTGTTTGCTAGAAAGCATGAGCTATAAAAGCCAGTAAGTAAACAAACTCAAAATGCATCATGATTGACTTAGGGTCAAAGCCACTAGTCATTGAAGATCAAGGATACAACAGTAAAAAGATTCGATGTATGTGAAAAAATGCATGCAGTCAAGTCTTATTTTCATGCATACTGTGCACCTAATTTGTATTAATCACCAAGGTGATCTACTCAATCAATCTAGTATGCTATGCAGTCTGTTAGATACATTAATGTGGCATGTTTCCTCTTGATCTCAATACAATTATCCAGGATGTCCCACCAATGTGACTTCATCCCCGTATTCACGGCAAATGGATAGGATTATTCTATGTGTACACCATAGTTTTATGGGTTTTCCACCAAGGAGGCACAATTCCTTAACTTATTTTTGATCAAGGGTAAGTTCCGAGGTTTTCACCAATGTGAGTATGCCCTTAGGAAATCATGTCCATTAACATTCTACAGAGATTTCTCTCTCTGAATATACATCCAAGTTTTTACCAATGTCAGTATCCTTGGGTAAAATGCCCTTGGGCAATAAGTGAGTTTGTTGGGGTAGCTAGTCCCTCAACTCATCCTTACCAGTCTCCTCACTAAATGTGGAATTCACATCACATCACTCTTGGGATCCAATCATGTGGTCTCGGAGGATAGGGTGTTTCTCTTGGACCAAGCCATGGTCTCGAGTCAATGAGGTGCAAGTGTAGAAGTGCACATTAGCTAAGCATTCAATCCTTTGTGTACATGGTGCATTATAAGCTAAGTAAGTGATTGACCCCATATATTCTCATCTATTGAAATTTATAATTCCATGGAACTAAAGTCATAAGGGAAGAGAGTGCAAAATCAACTAGAATTGAAGGCACATATCATCACAATAAATCGTAAGTAATATCATTAAGCATGAATGTGATACATCAGAACATAAACTAAACATTTCCATTCGGCGAGGTCTTCGGCGCCCTATTTGTCGCACCGAAGCCTGCCTCGGCTCATCGACCTGAGACTTGGTGACAATTACAGTGATCCTCTACTTGGCGCTCTATTCGGCGCACCCTTTGACGCACGGAACTGTAACTCGGCGAAATTAACAGAAAGTCAGAAATTGCCCAGGAAGCTCGGCAACCTGCTCGGCCCACCGATCAGTCTGCGGAAGTTCTTGGAAGTGTTCGGCGAGAGGTTTGGCACACCGAGGAGGTCACCGAACGCACGAACCAGCCAAAAACGGGGTTTTTCCTGCCAAAATTTCAATACATTGAAAGGGAAGGTAAACTAAATGTATTGTTCTATCATACTTATCATATTCAACACACGTAGCAAGTTTCGTAGGCATCAACAAGGCATTAGCACAACCATGGTTTATCTTCTAGAAATCAAGTAAAACATGCTTTGAAAATCAATGCAAATGCCTATGGCATTACTCCAATCAACAACCCAAAATGAATTCATCTACTTACTTGATAAAGATGGGGAATAAAGTGCAAGAATCCTCAAGTTCCAACTCTTCTCGTCTCAAATATTCTCCAAGCTTGCAAGACCAACAATGGTGGAAGATTGGGATTCTCTCTTGCTTAGAGAGACAAGGCATGGAGGCCCATGCCCTTAGCCCCTAGCTCAACCCAATCCAACCCTCCAATCTACCCACCTCAAATCTTGGCCATTGGATTAAGAGGGTGGGAGTTGGTATTCCCCTCTTCCAACCCCTTTTCTCCCTCTCATTCCAAGCCACAAATCACAAGGAGAAGAAAATCAAACAAATCCTGGACACTCATCATAACCATAGGATCTAAGTGATCCTCACCGCACATCTTAACTTAAAATGGGCCATGCTACGGTGTGCAGTGCCAAAGCCTGTAAGGCACAACACATCCAATCACATGGTCGGATTAACCCTATGGGTAATCCAAACAAAAGAAATTTAAAATCATATGGTTTAGAAATCTAAATATGCATAATCAAAAGAGTTTAGGCCGTTACAATGTGTGTGTATACATATAATATGTGTGCATGTGTATGTGTGCACGTGTGTATCCCTCTAACCGTGTGACACAAAATGAGGATAACCTAGGAGGCAAAAGCATCCAACACAATGTAGACCAAGATGTTACATAACCATCGCAAAGGTTACCTATGAATAGAATACCTTAACTTACACCTTCAAAATATAACTCTAATCCATTTAACTATTAGAGTCTATTGACTAGGCCCACATTTTCACTTGGAACTACTGAGGAGTTATTTTCTTGCATACTGTGGAAAGATTGGAAAAAGAGTTGAATGGAATGGCTGAACAGAGCTCATCTCCCCAAACTCAAATTAGTTGCGATTTGGGATAAGATACCAAGGACAGTAATGAACTGTTTCAAAGCCAGCACTGAATAGCTCTTGCCCATACATGAACACCATCAGATTCAACCTAATTTTAAAGAGGTGCAACTAGGTTCGGTTTGGTTCAAGTGAGCAACAACCCAAAATCAGACTGGGGTTAATAAAGGTTAACCCAGAACCAAACTGAACTGAATTTAGAACTGACCTTTACATCCTGAACCAAATTCCAATGGCAAACTCTAAACTCAATCCAACCCAACCCAATTTGAAGGAAAATAATTTTATGTCTGGATGTATGTTATGGATAGGGGCGGCACCGGGTCATGCTAGGTCGGAATATAAGTATAATTATATTACCTCGATCTTGGCCCGACCCGAACTTCGGGCTTAACAACGTTTATCCAAGCCCGCTCATATTGTCATTTGTCAAGCCCATGCCCGTCCATGGTGTCTCAAGAAGAAAATGAAGTGGGAAAAAGTATCAGTACTATGTGGCTACTTGGATTTGAGCCAAAGTCTCCACGACAACAACATAAAATTCTAACCACTAAACCACAATCACAAGATAATAATGAACTTAAGTGAAAGTTTAAAATTTCATAGTAATACAGTGTAATTAGTCTTCACATCTTTGGATCGAACTGGACCAGACTAATCTAATAAAAACATGAACCTGACTCAAAAAATTAATCAGGCCTTAAATTTCAACCTGACCCATTGCCACCCTTAGTTTTGCAATGTGGGCCCTTACTACTCATGTATATCATTGATATTTCCTATGCCAAATTTTATCCGGGCACACAATAAAAACCTGTGTCCTCTCTTCCTTTGGGACTTTGGTAGGACATTTTCTCAAAAGAGGGATGGTGGTGGGGAAGATGGGTGGTTGGAACCCGTGTCTTCCCTATGGGAGAGTGATCAAGTGTGGACATACCAAAAAAAAAAAAAAGAAAACATAACAAATACCTTGTTTTGACAAAAGAAAAATCCCAATTTATAGGCTCGATGTATGCGAATGCAACATGTGTTTACACATATTAAACACTGTAATTGGGTTCGAATTGACCCAATTTAGTATAGAGTTCGGTTTGGTTTGAGTATATTTAAGTGAGGCTCCAAGTAAGGGTGTACAAATAGATCGCACATACCGGCCCGTCATGATAAGGTTTGTGTCATGTCATGCCTAATTTCGGGCCCCCCCAAGCCTAGTACAACACCAGACACGATTATTATCGTGGCGTGTCGAGTCGGGCTCGCATTTTAACCTTTAATATGGCCAAAATTCTATCTGCCCCACACATCGAATCATGCCTGGGCTGTCCAGGAACCCAGGCCTAATACGGCACAATAAAGCCTATCATGCCCTATCGTGCTTGGACACGGATCAAATCGTGTTGGGTTGTCCGACACGTGCACTTGGTCTATTTGTACACCCCTAGCTCCAAGCCTCCAATCCATCTTAAAATTGAAATTGAACTACATGTGTAGAAACCAAACGTCCCAACCTAAGATGAACCAAGGTCTGTTTGGATCAGTCAGCTTTGAATTTCTGTGAGGTGGCTCACAGGAAACCTCCTGTGAGGTTCACAGGAGGTTGACATGCATGTGTCCATAGGTGGTCCCCATTAAGAAGGGTGACCTGCCATTTTTAAAACCCTAAGCAAATGGTGAACCTGGGGCCCACCACTTTAACCTAGAAGCCTATTAATGTGGTGGGCCCACCTAGGACACATGTCAATCTCCTGTAAACCTCACAGGATGTTTCCTGTGGGTCACCTCACAGAATATCCTCATCTGTCAATTTCGGGTTGAACCGACCTTTACTAAACTAGAAGCTAGTTATCTCCTTGCCATCCTTGGTTACGAGGATCTTCTATGAGCCAATTCACATGACGTCCCTGTAAGTTGACTCACAAGCCGACATATGTCCTAGGGTGGGCCCCAAGAAAAGTGTGACCTACACCTTTTAAAACCCTAAGAAAATGGTGAACCAGGAGGGTCACATCTTTAACCGACTTCTACCTTAGAAGCCAATTAAACATGTGGGCCCTCCTAGGACGTGTGTCGGAATGTGAGCCAACTCACGGAAGATCCTTAGCTAGTAATTACTAAATAAAGAGAAAGATCAAACCAAGAGGAATTGATTGATTTGCTCATCACCAAAATTGTTATTGATCAAAGCGTCCAAGAAATCTCGTTGCCTCGAGATATTATTCTCATTTTTTCTTTCTTTTCTTTCCTTGATGATAGCCTTCCACATCCCACAAATTCTCCAAAACAACTCCATGGATTTCGTATGATTTTTAATATCTAACCCATTTAAGTGCTTCATGCTCTCATCAACACTCTCATCTTCCAAGTCAATAAAATCTATTGACAACAAAAGACTATGTCACGCCCCAAAACCAGTAGCACAAATCCCAATGTAGGTGGCACAAATCTCGAGACGAGACTTTTGGGTCCCAAACATGAAACGCAGATTGCCATATCAAACCACAAGTACTAAAAGCAAAATGTATCACTTTCATTAATTTATTCAGAGTGCGGAAGTCAAATAATAAAATAAGATATCATAACCTCTTGCGACTTCAGGAGAGTCACAAGTACAAATATGCCACTACAACAATTACAATCAAAACACCATAGTACCATATATTACAATTATACTCAACATCATCCACTAGGAAGTAGGTGATGCCTCTAAGAGAATCAGCATCAAATCTCTTACAGTGCCCATTCAATGTCAACCTGCAACATAATAAGTTGCGTGAGCTTGGAATTCCTAGTAAGACCATATCTATCATCCATCCTCATAAGATATCGTTAAGCAAATAAAACTCAACTCAATCGAATTCAATAACATGATATAAACCAAAATCTACAATAACGAATTACAGGATGATAAATGATATGAATGGTATGATACATGCGGATGCTCTAAAATGAGATGCTCAAACAAGGAATGCAAGTATGATATGAAGTATGATGAACTAAACTCATGTGATTTGTTAAGGGCCCTCGTAGCTTCCAATTCAATACAAACAATATTTCAGGCACTAACCCATGGCGAGGGTCACCATGTTGCTATTTTATATATGAGCATAATCTACTCAAGGAATTCCAACCACAATGCTAGTTTAGAGTGTCTAACACTCCACCCACCAAATATACCACCTCCCGGGCTCACTTAACAAATTACATAAGCCTAGTATGAATGCATTATTAACTAGAAACCAAATGATAGTCACCAACGGAAACTATCCACGCACCCATACACTCAGATAATCCAATTAGATGCCATCATGAGTTTCCCAGGTGTTTCAATACTATACAATCAACTAGCAATCCAAATTACCAATTTTTCAGATTATTTCAATGTCAAGCATAGTCAAGTCCAAGGGTGAGTGATGGTTACTAATATCATGGAACATCAAGTTGATATCCCTAATCAACCTTGAGTCCGTAAACCAAATACCAAAGCAAACAATACAAAACCCACATCACTCCTCAACAACTAATTCCAATTTGTCAAGCACAACAAAGTGTAAGGCCAAATCAATAGACTATCCAATGGTGTAGGGTGTACCATGGGATTCAAAGGTGGTTCCTACAGGTAGGATAAAGCCATCTTTCCACCCTTGACACTAAGACTATTTCTCAAACACATGGTGTACCCAACCCAACAATCTCAATATAGAACTCAAGTGTGATTCTTCTATAGGTAGGCCAAACCCTATTTGGCCGTACATTGACCCTAATTATGATGTCCAACTAAAGTGGGACCAATTCCCAATAAAACTAATCAAAAACTCAACTCCAGGTTCAACATATGCAAGCCTCACCTCCATCTGTGGACTCACCAGTGTACCGGTGGGTACTGATGAAGGGGTTTTACACTAAAATTAGGGCCCTGTCGGCAGGCCCACCGGTGTACCAGTGCCTGCCGATGGGGGTACCTGTGTTTTCTGGGTTTCATTGTCGGCAGGGCCACAAATGTGCCGGTGCATGCGATGGTTCACGAGATTTGAATCCCAAATCCGATCTAGGGTTTCCCAAAGGTCTCGAAAACGAATCTAATAGGTCATGAGGCACACAAATCAATTGGACACATGCAAATCCTTCACAAATCGATTAAAACAAACAAATCTTGATGTATTCAAGCCCAAAACCAAATCTATAATCATTGTACATACAACATATGAATCGGAACTCAACAACACCTTATTCAGATTATATAGAAAATGAGACCTACCTTCTCCTTGGGTTGAGATCCAGATCTGAGCTTGCTTCATCATTTTTCCATCTCCTCCATTCCTTCTTTGTCTTCTCTTTCTTTCTTTCCTCTTTTCTTTCTCCACTACATCGGGTGGCTAGGGTTAGGCTTAGGTTTTTCTTTTCTTAATGTTTCTCTTCTATTTCAATCCAAGACACAAGGGGAAGGGGTAGATATGTGATTAAGGGTGTTTTTCCTTCCAACACACCCACCCCACGCATCCCCCACGTTTCTCTTCATCTAATATCAAATGAAATTTTCACCCTATTCCCCAAAGGTTCTATTATCACAAATATACCACAATTTTCAACTCATTGTTTCAAAGTAAGTCTAATGCTCTATTTATTCATTAGTTGTCCTTATTAAATCCTGAAAACACCTAACTAGGTCACCTACTATTTATTATTATTATTATTATTATTATTATTATTATTATTATTATTATTATTATTCCCAGCAATTATGAATTAAATTCCATAGGTTCAGATCCTTACAACCTACCCACCTTAAAAGGATTTCGACCCCGAAATCAGTACGGTGTACATTCCTCGATCAACAATCATTACTCAACTAGTGAATCTCAATCAGATCTTTCAATCTTGCTAGTACGTGCTTCAATTGACTTGGAATACTTCCAGTCAGTTCTAGTCATTATACTACTATGTTCAATATCAAAGGAAGTCCAATCAACAGTTCCCATAACAATCAACAAACAAAATGCGTTCACCAAAGCCATAGGCTAGAATGCCAAATGAAATCTTGCATATATGCACACAACATTCTTTCATTGAATACCAAAATTTAAACACACAACAATACCAAACATAGGAATTTCAAACATAACTGGGTAGTCATAGCTACCACTACATACTAGAGATCAAACAAAGCAAAGTCCTATATCAACTGAGGAACATCAAAACAAACGAGGTTAACTCCCCTCAAACTACTAGTAACTCCGGGAACTTAGGTCCCTACTCCTCTTGCTCCCGCTCCGCTACGCCATTCGTCTGTGGCTCCGTCACAGGTGAAGGTACTCGAGGTGGTGGTGGAATTGCATCATCAATCCTATGACAGGACGAAGCTATCTCGTGCAGATAGCCTATGACCTTCTCCATTACCCTCTCCCAAGTGGACTTGAGCTCTCGGACCTCGGTCCTGGCCTCCTCAATAGTCCTTTGCAAGGTCGTCGAACTCCTCTATAGAGACTCAAGTTTGGCCTCAATGGAGTTGTCCCTCTTGGCATAGTAAGGGACCGGAAAACGAGCTGCTGGAACAGATGTGGATGCCTTGCGCTGGGGTGTTGTTGGTCCCTCTGGATGCGGTGGTAGCACATCCTGCTGCGCTCTCTCTCTCTCTCTCTCTCTCTCTCTCTCTCTCTCTCTCTCTCTCTCTCCTGGTCACCTCTGACTGAGGTGGCCTGATCCCCATCCCGATGATGTTAACGTTGGAGTAAGGATGCACCTTGTCCTCATTCCCCAGGGATGGCATCTGAACTCCCCACTTCCTTGCCAAGGCAGTCATAAGGCAAGCGAAGGGCAACTGACTCCTCTTCTTCGGGTTCTTGATGGACCAGATAATATGTTGCATAATCAAGCTAGGCAGACAAGGCTGCTATCCAAGGGCTAACTGGTTCAGGGTCTGAACCATGTGAGAGGCAAGGTCGGTGGTGTTCCCCGATCTAGGGTAAACACTGCAAATGAAGATGTTATGAAGGATGCGGTAGAGGGAAAACATGGCAGTAGCCGGAAGAGCATTGCCATCTCTCCACGGAACTAAATATCCACAAAGTCTACGGGTCGCAGCATCCTGTCCGTCAATCTCTAAGTTTGGTAAATAAACCATGGATGGGTTCATGGCTAAACCCATGATCTTTGCTACTAAAGGTACGATCAGGCTGTGGGGCTTGTCATCAATCTTGAAATTAATAAACATACCTCGCTCATTGCATGTGGTCATGGACGCGTACATGAATTGTGCAATGGCCGGGTAGGCAAACCCGCCCCAGTACAGAATGAATGGGCAGCCATCTCACACCTACCAAGATGTCAACCACTCCATGGGTCCTAACATGCTGGATCTACATTGGCCTCTCAATGATGACTTGTCGATTGAAGAAAGTGTGGGTAATGGCCTTGTCGATCTCCGATGGTTGTCAAGGTGCTTGTGCCCTAGGTCCTGAGTCCGAGCTCTCATCCTCATAGATGGTTTCTTCTCTTGCTTCATGTGTAAGTTCCGGTGGTGGTTGGGATGAGCTAGCAGCATTTCTCCAAGCCTTCTCAGTGGCTACTCTAGTCCTCTTTAACGGATTCAGGTTGCCGGTTGTCTTGATTCTTGGAATGGTGAGAATTGGGGGTAGGGTTTGCAGGAATGGGAGGTTTAGGGCTCAAAAATGGTTCCAGGAGGCTCAAAAGATGTAAAGAGGAAAAGATTTAGGGTTCAGAGTGAACTAAGGAAGAAAAATAACATTTATAGTGCGTTTTGGACCTCATGGGTTTGGTACCCCCGCACCACCGGTGTATCGGTAGGTATCGACCAGGGTGCCGACGTCCTAAAAATGTCCCAAAATTAAATATTTTAATTCTTTTTAATTCTTTAACTTTATATTTTTCATTTATAATTTAATTTCATAGTTATAAGATCCAAAAATGATTAATTCTTATCCACAAAAATTTATTTCCATTTCCATTTGCTATTTCGATCAGGTCTACACCTAAGACTAAAAACTTGTAGTTACTCTACTGGACTTATATTTCATTCAATCACAGCTAGCCTTATGTTAATCCATACTAAGGGTTCTGATAAGTCATGAGTTGTTACATATTAAACCCTTAATCACATGACTTATCTGGCATTTTCTTATATTTAACTCTTCATTATACGTAGAATTTGCCAATTCTTTCTCATCATGGCATTATACTCTAAATGTCTCATTTACACTCAATTTATTGATGCAGAAACATTTTTTGAGACAAATTCTGGCCAGTGAGATCGATCACACTTCCTATGTGATCGATCACATTGAGATCAATCCCAATTATGGTGAGATCGACCCAATTCCCAGTGCAGAGGCAGTTTTGGAGACAAATTCATGCCGAAAGAATTCAGACCAAGATCGGGTCGGATCAGGTGGGTCAGATCAAGCTTAAAATGAATGAAATTAGAAAGAAAGAAGAATAAAGCTGAAGACCCGACCAAGGCCAACCGACCCAGACCCACTAACCAAGCAGGTGCAACCCAATTCGTCATAGGCTTTGATTGTGTTTTGAAAAGGTTGTTTTTGGTAATTTCTCAAAAGAGAAAAACTGAATCGGCAAGAGGCGAGATGGGAAGGAAACCAGAAACTGAAATTAGAAAGGGGAGTTCGTGCTTTTCTGGTGTGGAGACAAGGAGTAATCAAAAATTGGAAAGAAGAGAAAGGCAACCAAGATGGGAAGATTCAAAAAGAGGGTTTTTTGGACGGTTCAGCACTTTTTCTCTGGAGACGTTTTTCTGAATTTTTCTACACATTTTTCTGCATTTTCTTCATCTTCTTTGGCAGCCTAAGCATCTTGCAAGGGCTAGGGGTATGCTCTCTTCTAATGATATGGATATTTATTGTGATTATGCCTAAACTTCAATGGTACTATGCTTGGATGTTTATCTATTATAATTTCTTTTGATGTATGAGTTATTCCATACTTTTTATGAGTTCAATCAAGTTTTTCTCATTATTAAGCGGAATTTCTCATGATTTCTAATAGAAATCTATAATTAATTTGAATAGATTTTTCTAAAAGTTATTCTAGCCATGTCGTTAACCAAGGTTACGAGATGTTCCTGAGTTATTTTAGTTTAACCGAATCAAGGTTTCTCACTTAAAACAATCAAGTATATAATGTTTTATCAGAGTCACAATGAATCTCGTATCGTTTCAAGGAACTACCCCGATGCTTGAGCATTCTCACCATCGAATTTAATCATATTATTCATTTTTGATCATTTAACAATTCTTTCTAGAATAATACCAGTAATTTTTCCACCATCATATTTGTTCTTTAATTCCCATTTTTTGTCTTGAATATCCGTGCTCTCTGTGGTTCGACCTCGGACTCACCACGTATTATATTTCTTCGAACTCCTGCACTTGTGAGTGAGCAAGCAAATTTTGGCGCCGTTGCCGGGGAGCTACAGCATATTCAGAGGCAATTTTGTGGAACAAAGCATAACTAGTGGAATTTGCTCTATTGGCAACTTCATTCCAGTCTCCCTTAATTCTGTTTTTATTTTTTTTATTTGATTTGCAATCATTGTTGCAAAAGTGTTTGGATTAGAAACAAAAAAGGCAAATTAGAGATATTTGAGACTTATTGTGGTAGCCTTTTTAATACACGTGCACCTTCACATACATCGTCCACAACGGGTGACGACGTACTGAGTAATCCTGATGAAACCATGAGAACTATGTACGATTTGTTGCACCCTACTCAGAGTTCCATTCCTTTTTGCGTCATGTTTCCACCCAATGCACCACATGTAGAGCTAAAGCAAGGGCTTTTAGCAATACTTCCTAATTTTAGGGGTTTGGACAATGAAAATTCATATGTGCATGTTAAAGCCTTTGAGGAGGTCATTAATAGTTTCTATCCACAAAATGTAATACAGACTGCTAAGTTAAGATTTTTACCATTTCCTCTTAAAGACAAGACTAAAGCTTGGTTGTTTACCTTGAAACCTAGGTCTACAGGTAATTGGGATGAGATGGGTTGTGAATTTTATAAGAAATACTTCCCTCCCCATAAAGTCCAACAAGTGAAAAGAAGAATATCTAGTTTGTCCAAGGAGAAAATGACATTATTCCAAGCTTGGGAAAGGTATAAGGACCTCTTCAATTTCTGTCCAACTCATGGATATGAAAATTGGAGGGTAGTTAGCTATTTCTATGAAGGCCTTACACCTAGGGATAGACAGTTTGTCCAACTCTCATGTGGAAGAGGGTTCTTACAGAAAGAACCCGAAGATGCAATAGACTATTTGGATGAGATTGCTGAGAATTCAAATTCTTGGACTGGACCCAGTCCAATGGATTCTACAGACCGAACCAGGACCAACACTACCGCTACTGGTGGAAGTGTCTTGAAGTTTAGGGAAGAGAACAATATAAGTGCCAAAATTAGTCTTTTGACTAAGGAAAAAGAGGCACTAAAGATGAAGGGAAACAAATGTGTTAGTGTTGTGTTTAGAGAGGAACCAATGGAAGCATGTAAAATCTGTCATGAGATAGACCATGCCACAAACAATTGCACATCACTTTCACAGTT
>JAUPMG010019058.1:0-15249 GCA_031762675.1 Pachysandra terminalis | reverse complement strand
ATGATGAAATTAATCCTAAAATGATAAAAAAGAAACTTCTACATTTTAACAACCTAAACATAAAATAAAATACATCTGATGAATTAGAACCTCAAAATAACATAAAAAAAGTAATTAAATTCACAAAAATGAAATTTTATTCACTACATGATTTCAATTCTAATAATTACATGATAAATATAAAAATAAAAATAAATATACCTGTAGCAGTGCTCCTTAGTCCTTAGATGTGTGCTCCTTTTCTTTGAGCTCCTTGGAGAACTCGGCTTGAGAGGCAGCCATTGTACTCGGCTTTGGGTTTGAATAATTTAATCACTCTTTCTGTTTCAGCCAAACGGATCCTTAGGGTTCAAATTTTCTGGTTTTTTGGTTCAAATTTTCTGGTTTGATTTGATTCAGGTTTGGTTTAGTGTTTCAGACTTGGTTCAGTTTTGGTTTGGATTGGGTTTGATTCGGTTCGGGTCTAGGTTAAGGGATAGTGGTTTGGGGGGTTTTGGTTGGGGTTCCTTTTGCTATTTCGCCTTCTTTTTGGGGAGGAATTTGAAAGTGATTTTCTGATTTTGTTTTCTACATGGAAAAAAATGGAGAGGAAAACAGGGGAAAGAGGGGAAGGAGAAGAGGGGGAGAAAGAGAAAGGAGGAAGAGAAGGAAAAGGAGAGTAGGGTGTGCGGGTAGTGTCAGGGGCGTATGGGGAGCGGGCGGTGTTGCCTGAAAACGTGCACGCAGCAGGTGGCTAGTGCATTAGGAGCATCGGAAGCAGACGGCGTTTGGTGTGTTAGGAGCAGCGACCGGAAAAAAGAGATGTGCAGGGGGTTTAGAACAAAGGTGAATAAGGAGGACGAAGCTTCTGGGTTTCGGTGGTGAAGGGAGTGATCGAAAACAGAGGATGAAGAGAGGTATGCAGAAGATTGTACGATGGGTTTAATGGCGGCTTGGATATGGTGTGGGTTTGTGCGGAACAGGGGGTGCGAAGGAGGTTTGTGGTTTTCTGAGTTGCTTGGATTTGTAGGTATAGGCTGTGGGAAGGTTGGAGATGGGGGATTCAGTGGATTGAGTTGGGTTTGAGGTTCTGTTCTGGTTCGAAGCTGCAGGAAAAATGAAATAAAATAATCAAAGATGAAGATCGAGCGAAGAAACTGGACGTGCGGTGGTGCGTGGAGCGTGGTGCATTTCAGGTTGAAGGAGGAGGACGATGGCTGTGTCTGGATTACTCAGGTGAGGGTAGTAGATGACGGAGGTCTTTAGTGTTACAGGTTCAGCTGCGGTTGAAGTCGGGTAAGATAGGGAAGAAAATGATCAGAGGAGAGGAGCGTTTGGATTGAAGGGGGCTCTGCAGAAAGGGGAAAAAGGGAAGGTAGAAAAGAGGTGCTGAGTGACTGAGAGAGCAGTGATAGGGAATGAGAGAGAAGAGAAGGGACTTGCCAGAGGGGCGTGAGCTCGCCAGAGATCGTCGCCGCCATCGGAGAAGTGAAGGTGGGTGATTAGGGTTTTAGGTTTTTGTTCTTTCTGATTTTTTCCCCTAGAGAAGAAAGGCTAGGAGAGAGAGATCAAGAGAGAAGGGGTTACCGGAGAATGAGTTTAGCCGGAACAGGTGCACCGCCAGAGGTTGAGAGTCGCCGAAGATTGAGTGTTGTTGCTGCCGTCGATTGAATAAAGATGAGACATTAGGTTTCCTTTGGAGAAGAAGATGAATCGTAAAAAAGGAGGCCTCTTTAATTTCTCAACTTTCCTTTTTACAAAGAAATCTTAAGTCTTGTTTGGGATTTCTTCAACCTTAAGAAAAGGGTCGGAATTGTTGAAAAAATTTAGAAATATCTAGGAGGTTTTCGGGGGGATTTTGAACTAAACAATATATATAAACAATATATAATAAGAGAAAATCAGTTAGGGTTTTTTTGAAATTTAAAGTTTTTTTAGGGCGTTTTATTTAAATAACAAATTTTTTAGGGGATTTTATTTAAATAACAAATTTTTTTGAGTTTTATTTGAAATATGAGAATCTAATTTGTCGAAGATACTTTTTGGGAGTTCAGATATTTTAATGTGTACACGTGGCGAAATTTTTCACCACGCGTACATGACAACAATGTACTACCTCATCTAGACTTGCCAAGTGGCAAATAATTTTACGAAAATTCTCAAAATGACTCGATTACTGTCCGAACTCGAAATTGGGCGAATTCACAGTCGTTTTGAAGTTCTCGACTCGCAGAAATCAAATCTGAAATTAGAATTTTATTTTGACCTAAAAAAATGTCATTTGGACAAAAAAGCCTATTAGGAGCAAAATTGTCATTTTTGTCTCAGACCTCAAATCTGGTCGATATGGTACTTGTTTGAAAGCATTTTTGGTTTAAGTTTCAGATTTTGAGTTGAAGATGAATTTTAGATAAGGAATTGAGTAGGTCGGCCACTAGGGGTATTTTTGTCATTTTCAGGAGTTTTGAGATTTCCAAGGAATTTGAGCGCATGATAGGAGTAAGATTCAGAGGGTGATTTGGAATTACTAATTCTCAATTCAAACCTTCCAGGAGCTGCAAAATAAGAAAAACTACACATCGGTACAAATTGGAGTGTCTACATATAACAAAGAATTGATGCACATTCAAATTGATTTGTATAAATCATACCTATTTATCTAGATAGCACCACAAGTCAACCCAATTGTATGATTCAAACTATTTGATTTGTTGACTCCTACATCTCCAACCATACCCTTTGTTCCCAAAAATAATCTTAAGAGAGTCATATTCATTAGATTGGTTGATGTTTGGCCTTTTATTATGGAAGAAAGATCGAAGGATAAGTTTTAACATTATTATTTAGGCACCACATGCATTAAGAGAGGATGAATACCCATACAGTTATAACAATTTATGCATCCCTTATTGAAAGTACTTAAAAGGCTATTTGCAATCTTTGTTAACTAGTGGTGAAATTGGCAATTAAGTCATAAGGGCACTACTTAGTGCTTTTCTTAAGGTACGTGTAACCAATCAAACAATAAAATGTAGGGTTAACTCCACTTATACCATCTCACGTTGTTGACAAAGGCAAAAACGTTCCCTGTGATTTCTGAAACGCTACTTACACCCTTTGAGGTTTTGTATTGTATTGCAAAGATGCCCCTTCTGTTAATTTTTTGTTTTAACATTAACAAAAGTTAGTGGGGTAGTGAGGTGGTGGTGGTGGTGGTTGGTTTTAGTGGTAAGAGTAGGGATTAATAAAAACGGGATTAAAAGGGTAAATTTGCATGCTTTTTAAAGACCGTCTATAAAACGTTAGTGACAAGGAGTGTAAGAGGATTTTCAGAAACCTCAGGAAGTGTTTCTGCCTTTGTCAGAAACCTGAGGGGATGTAAGTGGAGTTGACCCTAAAATGTATAATTACAAAGAAGAAGAAAAATATAGCAAAATTATTATTTTGCCTCTCGATGATGTTTCACATCACAAGCCACCCTACAGGCTTTACATCACCTATGATCTGTGTATCCATTACATGGACGTGGATCTTTTGTGATGAACACGCCATGTGATGGGTGTGTGATGAGAGAAGGTTTTGGTATTTGCCAAGTGCTTTGTGATGAACATGCCGTGTGATGGGTGTGTGATGAGAGAAGGTTTTGGTATTTGCCAAGTGCTGCTGGTCAGTTCTGTTTGGTTTCGGACAGTTGGTAAGTAGTAGGTACTGCATCGCCTGTCATCTCCTTCAAGTAGCAAGGGCATCCGTGCAGGTTCGCCCTAAAACCCGCTCCTAATTTTTTTGGGTCGGAAATGAGATGGATAGGTTTGACAATCCAAGTAGCGTACATGGCCATGCCTCTCAAGTCCCATAACTTGAAAGAAAATGACATCACTGGCCGTACTATCTTATGAGCCCTCTCGAGTCTGCACCATAAACTCCTTGTTTACCCTATATTGTCATTACATGTTCTTACATTATCATTACAGGTCAAGTTATTCGAATCTTTCATGTTCAAAAATTAGAAAGCACCGTCATCTCATTATAATCTTTTTGATTAATTAACATGTCTTTGTTATATAAATTTTGACATGTTTGACCATCATCAACACCAATTTAAAATAGTGGTGGTTCGACTCGAACCGCGATTGTAGCTAACTTTTAGAGGCAATTTTTGTAGAACCGCCACTTCAAAGAAAAAAAAAATGGTCGGGACTTCTCCCGTTTAGAATTCACACCAATATATGTAAAATGAATAAGTGGCAAACCATGCCATAATAACACACCAAGGATGCGGATACTAACATGAATAGATGCATCTTGAGAGAAACCCCATTTGACTTTCATTAAGAAATGCAGATGGCCTTCTAGCAAGTGAGCTTAGAGCTGATTCGGAAAACATGTTGAGCTAACGAAGGGTGGCGTCTCACTAGACTTGAAGCCACATCCGCCAAAAAAGAAGAAGCCGGTGCATATATACATATAATTATGTATGTGTATGTACACAATGCATGCTAAATGAAGTTGTATTCTTACCATACATATCAATAGAAACCAAAGCCACAATAAGATTAGATCGCATTAAACTAGTTAATGTGGTCGCAGCAGAGAATAGACTATGACTGCGTTTCACCCAGCTTGTGCTTTTGGATAAGCATTCATTGGATAAGTGCTTTCATATAGGAGCACTTATTCACAGCAACAATAAGATGTTTACTTGAAAAAAATAGTGTTTGGTAAATACATTTATTTAAGTGCTTATTAAAGATTAGAAGTAAAATATTTATTATAAAAATATTACTAAAGTTTATAAATTACTTCTTGGACAAGTGAAAAGAGAAGCTGTTGAGATCTCCTTATGGGTAGTAGGGCTGTAAACGAGCCGAGCCGAGTCGAGTTTTGCCCATTTCAGTTCAGGCTCGTAAATCTCTAGCAAAGTTTAGGCTCGTTAAAAGTTTTTAGGATCCGAGCTGAGCTGAGCTTTGCCCAGCTCGGCTTAGACTCGTAAAAGCTCGGCTCGCAAAAAGTTCAGCTTCTAAATGTATTAACATTATAATTGACAACTGTTATAATATGTAATATAATATGTTAACATGTGTGTTTAATATTAATACATAATATAAGATATAAGAATATAAACGTATAATCACATATACAAATCGAGCCGATCTGTAATCAAGCCGAACTTACCCAAACTCGACTCAAGCTCATTAAAATAATAAGCCTTTTTTGAGACTTAGGCTAGGCTCGCGAGCCTAATTTTAGAGCCCATCTCGAGGCCGAGCCAAGCTAGAGCTCGACTCGTTGACAGTCCTAATGGGTAGCCTTCCTCCACTACATCCGGATAAACACTTACCCATTCGGTGTTACTAAATGCACTTTTAATTTTAAAAAATATTTTAATCTGAAATAAGCACTTATATTTACGGTTTGTCCTTAGCTTTTTATCGGCATTGAACTGGTTTTTGTAGAATGTTTCCTTTTCTCCTATGGTACACAGTAGGGCTTGATGAAATTATTTCAATCACGGATTGCGACCGAGTGAGAGAGAGGAGATAGAAAAAGTTTGGAAGTACATGTATAATCATATAAAAAAGTTGGTGATTATATCTGTACAGATATAAAAAACTTTTTTCCATATACTCTCTCTGACACAGTCGCAATTTGTGATTGAAATAATTTCAGGAGGCCCCGCTGTAGACCACAGGAGAAAAGGAATCATTCTGCAAAAACCAGTTCAATGGCCATAAAAGGCTGAGGACAAACTGTAAATATAAGTGCTTATTTTAGATTAAAGCACTTTTTAAAATTAAAAGTGTGTTTGGTAATACTTAATGGATAAGTGTTAATCCATGTGTAGTAGAGGAATGCTACCCATAAGGAGAAACTGTTGAGAATAACTTCTCTTTTCACTTATGCGAGAAGTCCTTTATAAACTTTAGTAATATTTTCATAATACATATTTTACTTCTAATCTTTATGTTAGTTCGGTTGGCATTCATGGTAACATTATTCAAGAATATTTTAAATTCAAAATTCAAGCAAAGATTCGGTTTCTAATTAAAATTTGACTCAATTACAATTTAATTAGATTTGGAGAGAAATCAGAATATTGTTGGAGATTTTCTACAGCTATTCAATGGTTTTAAAACAAAGAAAGAAGTCTAATTAAAGTTGGACTCAATCACAACTTAATTATATTCGGTTTTGATTTCCTAAATACAAGGGGATTTCAATTGAGTGAGGAGATTATTATTTGATAAAGAGATTCTGATTTGTTAAGATCTTTATGAAAGATTCTGAAAAAAATAGAGCAGTCTAAAACAGAGGAAGAGTTTCTGTCTTTGAAAACAGAATAATATCTCATGTACAGCTAATGATGCCACAGATGTTACAACATTATTATTTTCATCCTCATCCGAGATTTGAACCAAACCTGCTTGCTATTCTATATTAATCACTGAGCAGATCCGAGTTATGCAACTCCTCTGGTGTTCAAGAACTATACTTTGAGTTGTTCATGTTAATCGTTCTTCGGGAGAAGAATTTGGAGTCTTCGGGAGAAGACGGTATGTTCTTCGGGAGAAGAATTTGAAGTTTTCGGAAGAAGACAACCTACAGATTGAAGGGAGTTCAACTATGCATGTTTATAAAACGAGTGGTGCTCGCTGAACAAATTCAAGAAGACGATTCAACACAGCGACGACATAAATCAAGAGGGAGTCTTTATTTTGTGTAAGTCCGATTGGTGTTTGTAATCTTGATATCTTATTGGATTGCTCAACATCTGGGAGTGCCCCCGAGGAATAGGGTTAAATCGAACCTCGTAAAAATTGCTTGTGTTCTTATCTTATTAAGCTTACTATAAGATAATTAATCTAATAACAATTTAAATTGATTAAATTGTTAAAACGGATCAAACATTTGGTATCAGAGCGGGTGACTAACAAGTTTGGTGAGATTTTGGAAGAAGATCTGTGTTTGCAGGCAATGGATTTTATGCGAGAATGAGGATCTGTTTCAAGCCCTCTATTGTTGGATGGAATGAACTACTCGTATTGGAAAGCTCGAATGAAAGCGTTTATCAAGGCGATTGAAGAAAAAGCATGGCACATAATACTGACTGGCTGGACTCGTCCTACCACCACGGACACTGAGACAAATGTCGTTCTCAACTCTGAGGAGACTTGGTCCATTGATGAAGACCGATCGACCAATAACAACCCAAAAGCTTTGAACATCATCTTCAATGGTGTTGATTCAAATCAATTCAAATTGATCACTACATATGGATCAGCCAAGGATGCATGGAATACCTTGCAGACTGCTCATGAAGGAACGATGGCCGTAAAGCTCTCAAAGCTCTAGATGTTGGCTACTAGGTTCGAAGATTTAAGGATGCTTGAAAATGAAAAAATTGCTGATTTCAATTCTAAACTGTGTGACATAGCTAATGAAGCATTTGCTCTTGGAAAAAAAATATTCGGAGACAAAGCTTATAAGAAAAACTCTAAGGTCATTGCCAGAAAGGTTTTTATACAAAGTCGCAGTCATTAAAGAAGCTCGAGATGTGAGCAATATGAGATTGGATGAATTAATGGGCTCATTGCAAACCTTCGAATGAATCTGAAGCAAAATAAAAAGGAGAAAAGCATTGTTCTTCAAGTTGAAGCTCATAATTCCATTGAAGAAAAAGAGTCTGATAACAAAGAAGATCTGTTTGAAGCTCTTGCTTTGCTAACCAAGAACTTCAGCAAAATTCTGAAGAAGATGAACATGAGAAATACAGCTTCTAAATCTGGAAAATTCAACAATTTTTAGAAGAGTAAGGCTGCTGTCAACCCTTTTGATGCTAAGAAAAAAGGGTAAGGGAATATGGAGTGTGAAGGTTATGGGCACATTCAAAATGAGTGCACAAATACACTCGAGAAAAAGAGTAAATCCTTAAACACCACCTGGAGTGACGAAGAGTCAGATGGCAGTCAAGAAAATGATGAAGATCATGTGAACAACCATGTTGCACTTAATCTCATCACAAGTCAAGAGACTTCTGACAATTCTGTTAAAAGAAATGTTTTAACAACTCCTGCAACAAGTTTGATAGATGATGAGGATTCTAAATCAGCCAAAACTGATTCTGAATCTGAGTAAAGCAGTGACGATGAAGATCTGAGCATTGATGCTATTCAAAAGACATACAAAGAAATGTACAACAAGTGAATTAAGGTCTGCAAATTGAATAAGTCACTGGAAGAGCGAGTTGCTGAAATTATCAAAGAAAAGGAAGTGATAAAAGAGCTGCAACCAATTATGAATTTCTTGCTGTTGAAAAGGAAAAAACAAAACTTCAAGAAACCAGGCCTGAACTGGAAAACACCCAGAAGACCTTTAAGATGCTCAATTCTGGCACAACCAAGCTGGATCACTTACTATCACTTGGAAAGTTAGGAGGTGATCATCATGGTTTATGTTACATCGGTGAAAGCTCAACTTCAAAGACAATTTTTGTAAAAGAATCACCAGCACCTGAACCTTGCTCCTCCTTTGGTAAGAAATATGTCCCCTCACTCTCTAGGCATAAGTCGTATGGTTTTGTTCCTATTTGTCATCATTGCAGCTTGCCTAAACTATACGATCTAGATGCTTTAAATATTTAAATGCATTAAAGAAGGGATGATTGTGAAACCACCATATTTCATAAAATCAAGAATGTCTCATAAACTAAAGATTGATTTGAAAAATGATTTTTCTTGAAAAATTTGGATAAGAAAATCTGATTTTAGGTGCTTTGTTGCTTATACCTCTTTAAAAACATGTACAAATGATTCTTGGTATTTTGATAGTGGTTGTTCCAAGCATATGACAGGTGAAAAAGAAATTCTGAAAAATTACAAAATTGCTCAGTTGGTCATGTAACTTTTGGTGATGCTGTTAAAGGACGTGTTCTTGGCAAAGGAGCACTTGGTGTAGATGGGCTCCCAAGGCTGAAAAATGTGCTACATGTGGAAGGACTAATGGCAGACCTGATCAGCATTAGTCAACTCTATGATCAAGAACTGGTTGTTAGATTCACTAAGGACATGTGTCAAGTATTTGACAAAACTGACCATTGTGTTTTGGAAGGATCTAGATCATCATACAATTGCTATATGTTGTTGCACCCACACACATGTCACAAATCTTCTATTGATGAAATAGAATTATGGCATAAAAAACTTGGTAATTTAAATTATAAAAATTTGACAAAGATTGTGAATACATGTGTTGTTCGTAGAGTCCCCAACCTCAGAAAGAAGCAACCAGGAGTCTGTGGACCTTGTCAGCTCAGGAAGCAAGTGAAAACAACTCACAAGGTGTTACAACAAATTACTACAACGAAGGTGCTTGAGTTGCTTCACATGGACCTCATGGGACCAATACATGTTGAAAGCACAGCTGGTAAAAGGTATATTTTTGTTTGTGTGGATGATTTTCAAGATTTACTTGAGTGGATTTTATCAGAGAAAAATCAGATACTTTTGAGGTCTTCAGAAATTTGTGCATTAAACTGAAAAATGAAAAGGGTTGCAACATTGGTAAAATAGTAAGAATTAGGAGTGATCATGGCCAAAAATTCAAAAATACTATTTTTACCAATTTTTGCAATGAGCATGGCATAGCCCATGAGTTTTCTACACCAAAAACACCTCAGCAGAATGGTGTTGTTGAGAGAAAGAATAGGACTCTTGAAGAGATGGCTCGAGTGATCCTGAATTCTAAAAGGCTCACTTTAAGACTAGGCAGAGGCTATCAACATTGCATGTTACACTGTTAACCGAGTCTATCTGAGACCAGGTACAACTAAAATTCCATATAAAATCTGGAAAGGTAAGAAACCTAACTTGAGTTATTTCCATGTTTTTGGTTGTATCTACTATATACTCAATGACCGTGACCAGCTTGGTAAGTTTGAAGCTAAGAGTGATGAAGGAGTGTTTCTTGGATATTCCAATAATAGTAGGGCATATCGGGTTTATAATATCAGAACCCAGACCATTATGGAATTTACTAATGTTGTGATTAATGATTACAAAGATTTTGCATATTTTTCGAAGGAAGAAGCTATAACCAGCTTTACTGATGAAGTTGAAGAACATGAAACACAGGAACGAGATCAGTTACCTGAGGAAGCTGCTGCTGGTAATGATACTGCTGAAGATGTTTCAATAACTTCTGCAACAGAATCAGCAGACTCAGTGAATGATATATTTGGCATTGCTGATCCAATCACAAGAGGACCAACATCCAGGGTTCAGAAAAATCATCCCACTGATGAGATCATTGAAAATATTGATGATGGGAGGCGTACAAGAGACAAGCCAAGAGTGAATTACCGAGATATGGTCAGGTATGTGTGTTTCACTTCTCAAATTGAACCCAAAAATGTTAAAGAAGCATTACTTGATGAGTATTGGGTGAGTGTTATGCAGGATGAGCTGGAACAATTTGTGAGGAATGATGTGTGGACTCTAGTTCCTAGACCTAACGATTCCAATATAATTGGTACCAAATGGATTTTCAAAAATAAATCTGATGAATTTGGTAACATTACCAGGAATAAGGGTAGGTTTGTTTCTTAGGGGTACACCCAAATAAAAGGCATTGATTTTGATGAGACCTTTGCACCTGTAGCTACGATTAGCCATAGCTTGCTTGCTATGGTTGAAATTGTACCAGATGGATGTTAAGAGTACCTTCCTAAATGGGATATTGAATGAGGAAGCATTTGTAGAGCAACCAAAGGGTTTTGAGGATCCTCACCACCCCGATCATGTGTATAAATTGAACAAGGCTTTATATGGGTTGAAACAAGCTTCTAGAGCTTGGTATGAGAGATTGACAAATTTCCTGATTGAAAAGGGCCATAAGAGAGGGGGAGTGAATAAAACATTATTCATTAGGAGGTTCAAAACTGGTATTATTATTGCTCAAATCTATGTTGATGATATTGTTTTTGGATTTACCCCTCAGGGCAAGTTAGATGAATTTGTGAATCAGATGAAAAAGGAGTTTGAGATAAGCATGGTTGGTGAACTGAATTACTTTCTAGGATTGCAGGTTAAGCAACTTGTGGATGGGATTTTTATCTCACAAAGCAAATATGCCAGAAAACTAGTTAAGAAATTTGGTTTAGAAAATGCCAAACACTTGAGGACACCCATGGGAACAAATGTGAAATTAACAAAAAATGAGAGTGGTACCTTTGTTGATCCTAGTTTGTATAGGAGTATGATTGGGAGTTTCCTTTACTTAACTGCTAGTAAACCTTGCATTTATTTTAATGTAGGTATTTGTGCTAGATACCAGGCAAATCCAAAAGATTCACACTTAGCTGCTGTTAAAAGAATCATCAGATGTGTTAATGGGACCGCTAATTATGGATTTTGGTATTCTAATGATACTAATTCAAGTCTTACAGGTTTTAATTATACAGATTGGGCAGGTAATGCAGATGACAGGAAGAGCACTACTGGAGGGTGTTTCTATCTCGGAAACAACCTAGTGTCTTGGAAAAGAAGCAAAACTCAATTTCTCTGTCAATTGCTGAGGTTGCAAAATACCATAGTCCTCAAGCATCTGTTTCAGTGCCATAAATATCTCAAAAAATCCAGTTCAACACTCTAGGACTAAGCACATTGACATAAGGCATCATTTTCATTAGAGAGTTGGTTGAAAACAAAACCATTGTTCTAGACTATGTTGCAACAGAGAAACAACTTGCAGATACTTTTACCAAAGCTCTTGATTCATTGAGATTTGATTCTTTGAGAAAAGCATTAGGGATCTGCACAATGTAACCTTGATCATTATATCTGCATTTAGGCTTAAGCATTCTGCTTATGATTTGGTATGCTTTTTTATTTTCACAATCTTCGAATTTTACCATTCAAATCTGAAACTGTTTCTTGGACTAAAATTGATTTTGGATGAGAACCAAAATATTTTAGCACAATGCAATAGCATTCTGGACTGAACACTTGAAATCAATACAACTTTAGTTAAGAAAGTTTTTGAATGATCATGTTGATTTTCTCTAGATTCATATGTATGATATTTAAAATAAAAAAATGTGGTTTTCTTAAGAAAAGGCTACCTACACGATAGTGTGAAGCTATCCATGAGTAATATGAGCCTATGTATCACCAATATGTTGAGGAATATCTACTGTGAGAAAAGAGCCACCTTAGTGATAGAGTGAAAGCTACTGAATTGAAAAAAAAATTATATTATATATTGATCAAATGAATTTTTAACAGATATTTCAAAAGTTGTTCTAAAACAAAAACTTGGAAATATTAATGGATTCATAAAGGATGTTGTATGCTAAGCACACACACACTTGGTTCAAAATCCTGATCAATCTGAGTCTGTCCTTGAGAAATTTCAGTTCAAATGTTAATTTTTGCATATTGGGAAGATGAAAAATCACTAGTCTGTGGAAAATGCTCTCATTTATTTTTTATTCATTTTTTTAAAGCTGGGTTTAACTTATTTGTTATGTTGCTAATTCTGTTGCAACATATTCCATGGACTACTGGTTCTTGTCAATTCAGTTAATCCTAACTGATTTTTAAAATAAATGATGCCTCATGTTTAGACTATGTCTATGAGATTTTAATTGGGCTTTCTAAGTTTGGTTGGGTTTAAATCTCAAAAAACCTACTCTAAAGCCGTGTGTCATCTTCATCTTCCTCTCATTCAAATTCTATTTGGATATTCAAAACCCTAACCCCCAAATCGCTCTCTAGAAATTTTTGGGTTGTATTTGCTTGAATCTCACAGGGATACACGAAGATGGTGAGCACGAGGAACTCTTGTGGTGGCTTGTCAGCCGGAATCGCAAAGAAAGGGAAATGGGCGCATCTTCATCCAAATCCGGCATTACCAAACAAAGAAAAGGCTCTTCTGAGGCAACTCATCTTCTTCAATCAACCCCAGGTTTTCCCTCTTGGTATCCAACTCGATCATATTCAAAGGTTCAAGTTCCATTGCATGAAACTTCAAGCTCCAAATCTGCATAATCCATGGGAGAAGCATCAGATTCGGATGATATTTTTGAAATATCTTCTAGGGAATCGAGTCTAAGGACAAGACTCCATATTCTCCAATTGAAAAGAAGATTGGTCAGCAGAAAAAACCTTCTCAAAATCCAGACCCCGGAGTGTATGTTAGAGGGCATATTTCTAAGTTCTCACATGCTCTCATTAATGAGTATTATGGCTGTTCCTCATTCTTTTATGATAAAGTTCGAGAGTTGGACCTAGAACTGAATATGGATGAAGTTATTGCTAACTTGACTGGTAATGGTCTTACCAAATGGCCTGAATCCAACTCTTTCCTATCTGCTGATTTGAGTGTTAAGTACTCAGCTTTCCACAAGATTGCCTTGGCCAACTGGCTTCCTAGCTTACATACCGCCTCTGTTTCCCGAGACTTAGCCACTTTATTGTGTATGATTGGTACTGGTATAGAGTTTGACTTGTGAAAGCATATTTTTGAGGTGATAGTCAGTCATGCGGCTGTTGAAACCACTCATGGCATTTTGCCATTTTCTTCCATGATATTTGAGATCCTGATGTCTCAGAAGATGGTAAAAGAAAGTACTGAAGTGTTGGAGGCTCCTAGAAAGCCATTGAAGTTATCTCATAAGCTGTTTGAGCGAACACATGTATTTGATGTTCAGGGGGAGCAAAAGGATAAAGCTGTTGATTCTCAATCTCTTGCTCTACCAGATGTTGCAACATCTTCTGCAACAACACCTTCAGGCACTCTTACATTGAAAATGAGACAATATTTGGAGTCCGAAATGAAAGAGGTCAAGCTGAATCTGAAGATGCTTACTCAGAAGGAAAAGAAGATTGAGAGCTTGCTCGCTCAACTTGGTTCTTCTGACTTTGTGCCGACTCCTGTTCCTGAAGCTACTCCTGATATAGGTTCTTCCAGAAGTGGCACCTTCTAGTGGATTTCTACATCTTTTTTGTCTTTGGCAGTTATTTTGCAAAAAGGGGGAGTAGTAATTGGTTTTAAACTTTGTTTCTAATACCTTGTTTCTAATGTTGTTTGTTAGCCGACTTTCTAATTTCAGCGATCTTGTGAAAGTATGAATTTCTGAATTTCTTGAGTATTACTAACTTTCTAATTTTGGTATTTTGAAAGTCATTCTTTTCTTAATATTGTTGTTTGCTGACTTTCCAATATTTGATGTTTGTTGCTTCTGAAAGTCAACCTCTTTCTGAATATGTTGAAGAATGGCTAGTTTGATATTTTGCCACAAAATGCCAAAGGGAGAGATTGTTAGTTCGGTTGGCATTTATGGCAACGTTATTCAAGAATGTTTCAAGTTCAAAATTCAAGCTAAGATTCAATTTCTAATTAAAGTTGGACTCAATCACAACTTAATTAGATTTGGAGAGAAATCAGAATATTGCTGGAGATTTTCAATAGCTGTTCAATGGTTTTAAAACAAAGAAAGAAGTCTAATTAAAGTTGGACTCAATCAAAACTTAATTAGATTCGATTTTGATTTCCAAACTACAACGGAATTTCGATTGGAGTGAGGATTTTGTGATTTGATAAAGAGATTCTGATTTGTTAAGATCTTTCTAACAGTTTCTGAAAAGGATAGAGCAGTCTAAAGTGGAGGAAGAGTTTCTGTTTTTGAAAAAAATAATATCTCATGTACAGCTAATGTTGCAACAGATGTTACAACATTACTATTTTCATCCTCATCCGAGATTTGAACCAAATATGCTTGTTGTTCTATATTAATCACTGAACAAATCCAAGTTATGCAACTCCTCTAGTGTTCAAGAACTATACTTTGAGTTGTTCATGTTAATCGTTCTTTGGGAGAAGAATTTGGAGTCTTCGGGAGAAGAATTTGAAGTTTTCGAGAGAAGACAACCTGCAGATTGAAGGGAGTTCAACTATGCAGGTTAGAAGACGAGTGGTGCTCGCTGAACGAATTCAAGAAGATGATTCAATACAGCAGCGACAGAAATCAAGAGGGAGTCTTTATTTTGTGTAAGTCCGATTGGTGTTTGTAATCTTGATTTCTTATTGGAATTTCCAACATCTTGGCGTGGCCCCGAGGAGTAGGGTGTCACGACCCAATCCAGTTTAGATTCGTGGATCCACAAGCGGGTCGGATTGTGACTCTCACCCCATATTACTATGGGAGTGGCAAGCAATATAAGAACATAAGCGGAAGTATAATACAAAGTTCTAATAAAATATAATATTAATAAT